>CAUYLG010046582.1:0-32564 GCA_963573385.1 Cacajao melanocephalus | reverse complement strand
TGGTTTCTTTCCATCTTTGTGGATTTATCCACCTGTCGTCTTTGTAATTGCCGACTTTCAAATTGGGTCTCTGAGTGGACGTCCAACTTGTTGATTCCCAGCGCCGGAATCTGAGCAACCCACTGCGCCGGCTAAAACAGCAGCGTTAAGATTCGTGGTGCTTTTCTGCCCAGGAATCTCCGGTCTGGCTTCCGTCTTCAGTTCTGCTTTCCCGGAACTCCAAACGTCGACCAAAAGGGAACCCAGTCCCATTTACTCTGCACTGAGAACCGCCGTGCCAAGGCGCCGGCAAAATCTCCACGCAGCCGCAAGAGTCGCACTGGCGACCCGTGGGGCTCCTCCGCTGGGAATCTCCTGGTCCGTGAGCAACAAAAATTCGTCTGAAAGTGTGGCGTCCACTCGTTCTCTGCGCTTTCACTGGGAGCTACAAACCTGAGCTGCTAGTTATCAGCCATCTTGGATCTCTCTCTATTGTGCAATTTCATATCAGAGATTTGAGCATCCTCAGATATTGGTGTCCTTGGGGAGTCCTGGAACCAATCCCCTGTGGATACTGGGGGATGACTGTACATGTTCCCCCTCACCAAACCGTGAGTAACTAGAGGGAAGGGCTATCTTTTCTCATATGTATAACCCCAGTACTTATGAAAATGACTTTGGCACTTGGGTGTATGCCTTAACATTCATTTATTCATTCAGTAAACATTTTTTGAATATCCATCTGCTGTGGTTTTAATATGTCGCCAAAATTTGTGTGTTGAAAACTTAATTCCCTATGTAATAGTGTTGGGAAGTGGGAACTTTTGGGAGGTGTTGGGTCATTAAGAGAAGCTGAATGGATTAATGACACTATGAAAAGGGCTTGCAGGAGTGGATTCTCTCATTTATCCTTCTGCTATGTGAGAGCACATTTTGTCCTCTCTTGCCCTTTCACCTTCTGCTATGTGAGGACCCAGCGAGAAGGCCCACACCAGATGCCATAGTCTTGATCCTGAAATTCCCGGTTTCTAAAACCTTAAGAAATAAATTTCCATTCTTTATAAGTTACACAGTCTGAGGTTCTCTGTTGCAGCACCACAAAATGGGCAAAAACACTATTGTCTACCAGGGGCTACAATAGATATTACCGATAAAATAAACATAAACTGGCTCTTATGAAACTTATTGATAATAAAACGTCTTTATTCCTTTTAACTGTTATTTCATTTTTTTATTTTAAAATGTGGGGTCATTTTAAATCTTGATCTTGCTATAAACCATATTAGCTAGTTTTCCTATGTCCTGTATAGATTTGTTCTTTAGAACATACTTTGGGTTGCAAAGCATGCACTTGGTGCTAACATTTATCTCCTTTCATCCTCAAAGTAGCTCTATGATGTCCGAATCTTATCTCTTCTTATAGGTGAAAAAACAGAAATTTGCAGAATTTAAACCTCGAACCTGCGTCAAAGCAGAGTTTCAAACTTAAGGCCCTAGAGCTTTTGACTAGGCTGATCTAGAAGCTCTTTTTGTCTTTCTCTAAGGCACTGATAACAAATGCTGAATGAAAAGGAGCTGAACTCTGAGCCCCCAGGACTGACATCACAGATCTTTTTCCTGGGGGCACCATCCATTTATCAGACATTCTTATCAATCTTCCTGGTAGGCAGCCCAACTTTCTTCATCCTGTCCACAAGGACATTACAAAGAGCTCACTAATGCCTTGCAGAAATCACTCTCCACCATCTCCATGACATTGCCTGTATCTACAAATCGAGTACCCCATCAAATGGGGAAAATGGGACTATATGACCTGAGGTTCAGTGCCTGCTCAATACTGATCCTCATAAATATCTGTCAGACTAATGATTGACTTGACTTTCTTCTCTATTCTTTCCATCACAGCCATTAATAACTTGTGGGTGCATAAACACTGAGTACAATTACGCTTTAAGTCTTTAGGTGTGCTATATTACTGTGAGTATGAATACAAAACGAAAACTCTCTTCAGAGACTGGATGGCTTCCTCGCATGAAATGTACATAGTTGTGTATCTGTTTTAATCAGCCTCCTGCTTGCTCCAAAGAAAAGGTTTCTGAAATCTTGCACTCTCCAACTAGTAGCTGTACTAAGTGGCCAGGCAAGAAGGACTGCACCTAACTGTGTTGAGAATTCTTCCATCTCCAGAGAAAAGGAGCATCAGCCAGCCCTGCCCTGGGTAGGGCCTGAGAACAAGAGCACCTAGAGTACCTAGAAAAAGTCTGAGGAGGGTTGACTCCCTAGAATTGGGCGCTGTTAGGTTCCCAGCCCCAGTTTTCCACTTGCTGCTTGATATGTGCAATCAGGAGAAACAGTGGGAAAAAAAAATAAATCATAGATTGTTTACAACATATTTTTAACAGTTTCCCTCACAAAGGTTAATGGCTTATTGCTTTAAAAAAATAGTAACACAACTCTTGTACATAAAACCATCTCCTTTTTATTTTTTTTAAACTTTTAGGTGGATATGACAGTACTAACACAAGTGGCACCCAGTAATTGTTAAGTTGTAATTTTAGAAATTAAAAAAAAAAATGTGTTCCCAATGAGCCTGTGTTTTGAAAGAAAAATTTAGCATCAGCTTTTATATACCATCTGGCATTCAAATCACATTAAAAAAATTCATAGTAGTATGAATTATCTTAGGACAAGACTGGTGAGGAACAGGAGACTGAATTGAACAATCTTGAAGAAAATAAAACCCCTTTTGGCATTACCTGTTTCTGTGTGATCTTGTCTGTTAGTACTCCAAATTTAGTATGATCTTGATCAGAGGGGCATAATTTATAGAAGAAATTTCAGGATGGGACTTTAGTTGGTGTCTATACCATGACATCTTTAAAGAAGTTCTGATTTCTCCATTTAAACCTAATGGTTTACTGATTATTCTGAAACTCCATAAAAGAGCAATAGATTGAACCTTTTGTCTTCCTCAGCCTGTACTACTAAAAGTAGTAGCCACTGTGTTTGGTACACTTCATACTTTTCAAAGCTGATTATACTGTGTTTAGTGTGTCTTTGAAAAGACCACTTTTGGCATGTTAATTACATTTTAAAAATGTAATTACAATTCAAACAACAACAACAACAAAAAACCTTGTGGTTTAATCTCTCCATATTTATGTAATCATTTTGAAATAGTACACAAGTGTGGATCTTATAGAAAAATCCCATTTATAATTGTGCTGCATTTCAGTGACTATTAAGGACAAATAATTCTTATATAATAAGTTGTTGTGAGTTTTTGGAGCCCCAGAGCTTATGTAGTCATTATTATAAAAGAAGTCTATCATTTTTGTTTTTGATTTGAGGTACAATATTATTATATAACCCGTTGGACATTTTGTGCTTCATTTATAACTGTGGTAAATGATAAATATTTAACTTTGATTTCAAAGCCCATAGGAAGATAGTTTGGAAAATTCAAAGTTTATTTCTTTTAACTTTTCTGAGTTTAGTTCTATATGTCACTTAGGTAATGATTACAAAGTATGAGCACATTTCTATGGGGAGTTTAGTGAGAAACTGGTTTCTGAAAATTACTGTTCTTCACAGTCTTCCTGAGGAGATAGATAAAAAGTATTAATGTCCTTTAGCTCAAACAAACTAAAACACAAGTTATGATTGACTCAAGGTTTTATCGTCTGTGATTTACAAGGAAACCAACCTCTTGGAATGACTTCTCCTCAGCCTCCCAGATATGCTGGAAGAAGTTGAGAATATTTCCTGAATTAATTCCATAAAGGTTTGCTTACTAACTGGGGCCATTTAAAAATAATGAGGACTGTAATCCCAGCACTTTGGGAGGCCAAGGTGGGCGGATCACGAGGTCAGGAGATCAAGTCCATCCTGGCCAACATGGTGAAACCCCGTCTCTAATAAAAATACAAAAAAATTAGCCAGGCATGGTGGCATGCGCCTGTGGTCCCAGCTACTTGGGAGGCGGAGGCGGCAGAATCACTTGAACCCAAGGGGCGGAGGTTGCAGTGAGCCAAGATTGTGCCACTACACTCCAGCCTGGCAGCAGAGCGAGACTCCGTCTCAAAAAAATAAAAATAAAAATAAAAAAATAATAAGGAGGATTATTGCTGAGATGTCTTTAAATTTTATGTCTTGAATATTTTAAAAGTACAGTTCTTTGCTCTAGTAGAATATATAATACTTTCATGTTTCTTGGATGTACCAACTGCACACATTGCTGATTTGGAAGCAGTTGCAGCATCATTTTTTCTACCCAAGGAAAAATTTGTAAATAGTACTGATCAGTATCCAATGTGTATTACTGAATTGTCTTTAATGGGTATATTTTTGGTGTAAAACTACAATGTTGTATTATGATACCTTCTATGAAATAGATTTTAAAACATGTATATTCTAGATTGAAATATATAGGATAACATTAGAAAAATGCAGTAAATGGTTAAATATATTCACTCATTCATTCAAATATTCCATCAGTCAGCATTCATCAAGGGCCTACTATGTGTCAGGCACTATAAGAATGTGTTGAAAATGTTCTCTGTTCTGGGAACTGTGTGAGGCTTTCCAAATGCAAAGTTCATAAAGTATAGCTGTATTCTTCGGGAGCTGCAGATCTGTGCTATTGTGGGAAACAGAGACCAGTCTTTAGTAGCTGATTAGGTCAGGGAAAGGCCCTAAGGTTATGGGGAATGATCCTTATAACTATTGAACTGAATTACTTTTATTCAATTCCTTAGGCACAGACTATATCTAACAACTATTCATTTCTGGGAATGGCAACAAAGATAAGCAGGTGAGAAAATTTGGAAAAGAGTCAGTATAGAGACAGCATAAATGCCTGCTTCATGAAACCTATAGTGATCAGATGGGTCAAAGATAATTATTCACTGTACCTTACAAAGCTCACAGATCTAGTGTCATATATTTGTCTTTCTGTCTGCTGCCTATGCACAGCCACTCAAGCACCAAGAGCAGGTATTCCAAGAGACAGTGTACAAGTCTCTTATGTTCTTATGTCCTTTTTCATTAGAAAAAAGGCAAGATATCAAATAATTTATTTTTGGGAGCCTTCTTTAAAATGTTGGTGTCTGCCTGGCTAGCATGCCAATATGCTAGTGATATTTTTAGAACCACCTGAAAATCCAAATATAATATAATCTCAGATTGGCTGTACTTTCATTATATATGAAATAAAATAAAATGTACCATTGCATTGATTTTCTGGTGTGCACTGTGTGGAAACTTACCCAGTGAATTTTGCCATTCAATAATTGCTCCTTGGTTATCTCTCCTAAAGAATGTATTTTACAATACACTATTAGTGGAGGAAAAGATAGCTCTATCAAGTGCTGTTTACCTGATTACACTGCTGCTTTACATTACTTAACAAATATTTTTGCACAGTCCTAATGGATTAATTATGCATATATATTGTATGTATTAGACATTGATAGAGATATCTATAGTAATTCCTGGTTTTCTTAAGCTACACAGAAATAAAACTCATTTCTTTACATTTTTAGTGTATATGTGAGTGCATATGTGTGTGTTAAAATAACATCTTCACACATTACTAGTTTCAGTAGGATAAAATTTCAAGGACAATTCCCTCTAAAGTTTTTAGGTGGTAGGAGATAAGACATTGGGCAAAGGGGACATTCTCATCTTACTACAGTGTATCACACAATTAGGTGCTTTATGGAGGATTTTATGTCTTCTGCTAAAATAGCCAGCATTGGACAATTTCAGAAATAGGATACTAGAATGATCAGACCATTGGTCAGTTCTGCTATGGTAACTTCTGTTTGCCTAAAGAAGATGATGTTCGTTTGATTTCAGTACATGTCAAAAAATAGAGTGTTCTTTGTTTAGGCTTCTTAAATTATCCCATGCCATACCACAAGATTTCTAGCAAGTCAAAATACTTCTTTTTCACCTTCAATTATTTAATGATGTAAGAGGATATTTGCAATATCTTACATGGATTAACAATAAGCTATAAAAACAGTATGTAAATTGTGAAGTATAGCCCTTTTATGTTTTACGCACAGAAAAAGGCTTCATGTGGTACAATTGTGGTTACGTCTCCAGCACAATTTCTGGTATAGTTCAAAGGGCCCAATTTTAAATCCCAGTTTGTCCACTTACTGAAGACATGATATTTGACTTTAAGCAAGTTACTAAACATTCATGGGCCCTAATTTCCTCATTTGCAAAATGGAGACGATATGAGGGTTTGTAAACTAATGATTAAATATATATAAATAATTTAGAACAGTGACTGGTACAGAGTAAGTGCTCAAAATTATTAAAATTATATCACTGACATGAATGCATAATATTAATAGTACTTATCTTTGGATAATGACCTTAAAAGTGATTTTTATTTTTTTATTTATAATTGTCTATATTTTCTAAAATGCACTTGAACAAAGGTTATGTTATTCAAATAAGAAGAAGAAAGGTGAATACACTAATTTATACAAGACATCTTCAAGCACAACTTCAGTTATCTTTAACATCTTCTAAAGAAAAACTACTGTGTACCACTCTAATTTTTATTTCATTTTTATCTTTCTTCTTAATGCATTAAAATCGGAATGTTACTAAGTTACTAAAATCTCAACAGTGTCACAAAAGTAAGATTAGCAGACAAAAATGCAAGTTTTATTAAAATATTTATAATAAATATTAAGACAGACTTTTATCATTTATTGTAACTTCTTAGGTTTCTTTTTAAAATTAATTAGTTATTTTGCTCTAATATAAAGTGAATCACAAGAAAATGAGAAAAGCAAAATTGTATGCTTGAGGGAAAAAAATTTAATAAGTCACTGGTACTTCAATGCTCATCTGTAAAAGGGAAGAATGGATTTTAACAGTTTTTTTATAAATTTAATTGGGAAGAAAAACAAGGTTCTTCATGGTAAAACATAAAAATACTTATTTTCTCTTTTTGTTTTGTTAAGCAAATTAATATAATGTGATATACTTGGCTAATAACCATTCAAATCTTTTTAAAATTTTGTATTGGCAAGAACACTTAACATGAGATCTACCCTTTTAACAAATTTTTAAATGTACAGTGCATTATTGTTGACTAAGCATAATGTTGAAAGCATATCTCTGGAACGTATTGATCTTGCTTGGCTAAAACTTTATGCCCATTGATTAGTAATTTCACATTTCTTTTTCCCCTAAGCCTCGGATAACCACCATTCCAGTCTTCAGATATATAAATTTGACCATTGTATTTATTTCTGTTCTTAAAAATATTTTTCTTGTAGAAAACAGCATTACATGTTAGTTATGGAAAATTTATAAAACAAAGTAAACAATGGGAAAGAAATCAGTTTCACTTGTTATCCAACCTCTAGAGGTTATGGCATTAGACAGTTTTTGCATATATCTTTTTATTATTTTTCTATGCATGTATATTTTGATGTTTTTTATAAATGGGATCAGACTGCATATGGCATTTTGGAACCTATTTTGTTCACTTAGTGATGTCTTTCCAAGTCGTTAGCAATCAACTGCACCACTATTTGTGATGGCTTCATGGAAGTTCATAATTAAATGTACTATATTTTATTTTATTTTAAGTTCCAGGATACATGTGCAGGATGTGCAGGTTTGTTACATAGGTAAACATGTGCTTTGGTGGTTTGCTGCACTATCAACACGTCGCCTAGGTATTAAGCACCTCATGCATTAGCTATTTATCTTGCTGTCCCTCCCACTGCCCTTCCAACCTTGATAGGCTCAAATGTATGTTGTTCCCCTCTCTGTGGAATTTGATCATTTTATGTGCCTCATTTGAGTAGAATCACAAAGTATTTGTCTTTCTGTGATTGGCTAATTTCACTTCACATAATGTCTTTAAGGTTCATTCATGCTGATACCTATGGCAGAATTTTCTTCTTTTTTTTTTCCACAGGCACATGCCACCACACCCAGCTAATTTTTGTATTTTTAGTAGAAACGGGGTTTCACCATGTTGGCCGGGATGGTCTGGATCTCTTGACCTCATGATCCGCCCACCTCAGCCTCCCAAAGTGCTGGGATTCAGGCGTGAGCCACCGTGCCCATCTGAATTTTCTTCATTTTGAAGGATGCATAGTATTTCACTGGATGTATACACCACATTTATTTAAGTTTAACTTTTAAGTTCAAGGGTACATGTGCAGATTTGTTATATAGGTAAACTTGAATCATGGGGGTTTGTCCTATAGATTATTTTGTCACCCAGGTAGTAAGCCTAGTACCCATTAGTTATTTTTCCTGATCCTCTCCCTCCTCCCTCCCTCCACCCTCCAATAGGCCCCAGTGTCTGCTGTTCCACTCTATGTGTCCATGTGTTCTCATCATTCAGCTCCCACTTATAAGTGAGAACATGCATATACCACATTTTTTTTTTTTGAGACAGAGTCTTGCTCCGTCACCAAGTGCCAGGCTGGAGTGCAGTGGTGCGATCTCGGCTCACTGCAACCTTTACCTCCCTGGTTCAAGCAATTCTTCTGCCTCAGCCTCCCGAGTAGCTGGGACCACAGGCACGTGCCACAATGCCCAGCTAATTTTTGTATTTTTTAGTAGATATTTGGTTTCACCATGGTCTTGATCTCTTGACCTCGTGATCCGCCCGCCTCGGCCTCCCAAAGTACTGGGATTACAGGCATGAGCCACTGTGCCTGGCCCACATTTTTAATACATTCATTTGTTGATGACTGTTTAGATAATTTCCACATTTTGACTATTATGATAATGCTGCAGTGAATATCCAAGTGCTAACATCTCTTCAAGATCCTGATTTCAGTTCTTTTGGATAAATGCCTAGCAGTGAGATTTAGCATTCAAATATTTACTAGCTAATCTATTTTAGTTTGTAAAACTGGCTTTTGTTTGAAAATAATGTGCAAATAGAATATCCCAGCACCTTAGATAATGGATCATATTATATAGACAGATGAGCTAAAGGACCAATCCAGATTTTAGTGGGATGGATATTTTCTCAGTCTTTTTCTTCCTGATTTAATTTTATTGTTTAATAACTTTCTTCTCAGATTTATTACTGTTCTGCTCTGATCTATATGTCTGTATTCACATATATACATGTATGTGTGTGTGTGTGTGTGTGTGTGTGTGTGTGTATGTATGTGTTATAAGGAGCAACTTAGAGATTCACTTTTTTCCTCTACAATGTAACTTTATTCTGGCCATAAATTCTTATGTTGTAATTTTACTTTCTGCAACCTATTGTGGAAAACAACACAAATATTTGTAACACCAATATTAAAGAAGGATTTAGCTTTTTTGTTCTCTGGTTTCCATGATCATAGATCCAACTTTTAGGAGCTGGAAGATTCCATTCCCATGGGGTTGTGGTTGAGGCAATGCATAGAAGAGAGTAGTCATAGGGTTTTCTGTGCCATGTTGTGACTAAGGTTAGATCTCATGACTGAGACAAGCTTCTCAACCTTCAGCACAATTACTTGAGAATAAAATAGTTCATATCTGGTTTCTCACCATGAAGAGAAACTCACAAAAAAAAGTATTAAAAAATTGATAACCATAACAACTCTCCAACTAGCACAAAAATACCTTCTTGGTAAAATAATGGCTCAACATAGTTGAAAGCCTTCAGTTTTGTACATTGTGAATGGGTTTGTGAATGAATAATGGATTATTAATGTGAAAAATGAAGCCAATATAGATTTAATATTAAACTTTAAAGTACTTTAATGACTTTTGAATTCCTCCTATAAGGTGGGCCAAGCATTTTCTGAGTAATGGCATATGAACATATGATCATTTTATCATCTTTAAAGGAAAGTTTATTTCCTTTTTTCTTTTTTCCTTAATGTTGAATGTCTAAGATTAGATTCCTGATCAATTACAAGGAAGACATATAATTAACATCCAATGACTAGACCTTCAAAGAGATGGAGATAACCTCTCTGATAGAATTTAGTGAGTCCTTCATCAGTTTTGCCTGCCTCAGGCAAAACTGTGGTATTACTTTTAGTATTACTTTTAGTAAATTCTTCCTCTCTGTATTTTCTGTCTAATAATCCACCTGGTTTTGAAAAGATTTGGGGTTCTTTTTGCAGATGTATTATTTCTTGATATCCTGAAACAGTTTCTAATAGCACTTCTCAGCACAGGCAATACATTTCACAAATGCTCTGTTTATCAACTGGAAGACTTGCATATCTCATTAGGAATTTTCAGGGAACATATTTTTCTTCCCTGTCTTTTCCTTTTTTCCTAAAAGAACAGATTCGCTGTGTAGGAAAGGAAGATAATTCGACTGTCTGCATTGTGAACTTGGTAACTTATTTTTGTAAGCAAACATTGGAGAAAGACTTCTAAAACATTTTTATTTAACTGAGTGAATTGGAATGTAAACTAAAGATGAAGTTTATTTTATGACATGAAAAAATAATAATAGCAAAAATATGTTAATTTATATTACTGTATAATTTTGAAAATAAACTTTTCTAAATATAATCCTATGTGATTTTTGTAGTCTATTGATAATATTTGTACTGTTACTAAACTGCCAAGAGGTCTTTCAAGTTGTTAGTGACAAACCAAGCTTTGAAATCACGGTTACTGTCAATGCAATAATACCACATGTCATCTTGATGGTGATTTTGGTTGTAAATAAATCATAATGACAGCTTAAAACCTAGAAAATTAGAATAAAAGAAAACTAAGGTTAATATTTTAATCAAATGATGAAAAACCTAATCAAAGACTGAAATCTAGACTTTGGTATTTAAACAGCATTTATTCAACTAAAAATTTTAAAATAATTTTAAAATTTAAAAATGGTATTCTTGTATTTCTCCCTGCCCTCTCTACTGTCTTTCTCTCCCTGTAGCTTCAATAGGAAATATCTAAAATTTTCCTATTGATTCTATTTTAGGAGTAAAACCAAATTTATAGCTTGGATTTGTAAGAAAAATGTTTAGAAGTCCTGGAACTCTGACTACCAAAGTATATAAATTATGTCACTTCTAGTAAAAAACAATGTTTAGGGAAAAAAGCTTTATACTACTTGAGGAACTTTAGTTGAGAGATTATTTTGCCCGTGACTTCACATAATTTCTGTAAGAAATTAGCTATACTAAAATCCATGAGTCTCTCTGTGCTAAGTGGTCCGTGGTTCCTGCCTTTAATAATGGAAGAAAAGGGAGGGAGAAAGGATAGGAGGAGGAGAAAGGGAGACAGAGAAATCAAATCTGTGGAAAAAAAACAGTTCCAAGTGCACCTCAGTGGGCCAAACAGAGCATTCAGTACAGTGTATTAACATGGGCTTGAATAATTCAAACTTTCAAACCACAGGAAGAGGCTTTCCAGGGGGAGGAAAAGTCACCATAATTAAAGCTTCACTGGCACATGAAGGCAGCTGTGTCCTCCGACAGACCGAGAAAATTGGACATGGCCTAATAGCCTAAGAGAACGGGGATGCTGTGGGGTAGCATTGTTTGAGAAGTGTTAGGTTTATTTTGGCGTTCTCCAATTATAAAGTCAATTCTCTGGATACCAGCTTCTTTTACATATTAATGGCCTAACCCTTGGCATATGGCAAGAATGCAGGATTCAACTCAGACTGCTTGTAAAAGGAATAGTGAGTTCAAAGATGCAAAGATGCCAGTGGCTGCATGCTACATTTTTGAGAGGAAGCCTTCAAAGTAAACAAGTAAATGGGATTTTTTTATGTCAATATGTGATTCATTTTAGAAAGAATATTTCTTCACTTAGTCTCTCCACATAAGATACTTATGAGTTTCCAAATATTATATACATTTATTATACATACCCATAAACTCATACATACACATACTGTTTCTGAATTTTACTTAAAGATTATTTCTGTATATACCTTCTTTTCCATAACAAATCAAAATGCCTACCTCAACTCACTGCTTTAAAGTGTTCAAAAGTCCCAGTTGATTTTAATTCATCCAAGTGCCAAGACTCATCAGCACCTTGCCTTTTTTGCAAAAGGTGGTTATTTTTCCCCTTGAGTGCACTTCCCACTTGAAATTTCCTGCCATCTCCCATGGTCTTCTGCAAGGATGCTAATTATCATGCTTGTTTTCTGGGGATTGAATACAGCAAAGGGTCTATTTGAAGTAAACAATGCATTGTGTTCCTGGGGGCCTTGACAGACTGAGAAAAGCTAAAACATATTGCGGTGTTCCCTTGGGGACTTCACACCATACCTGGACTAAGGAAGGTGGAAAAAAGAGGGTAGAAGCAATATTTTCTACTTCCTCTTTTTCTTCTTGACAGCAGAGTTTAAAAGCTTACCTCTCTCTTCAAGTTTGATTTCCGACTCCCCCACTATTCCTAACATTGGTGTAGTGGTGAGCTGTTTTCCAAGTGGCCACAGGGGATTGAAAAATCAGCAAGGAAAACAAGGAATCTGAAGTCTACTCCTCCAGGGAGAAAAGAATTTTATTGTTGTCAAGCTACAGAAAAGCTTACCAAAAAGCATTTGTGGTCTTTTAAAGAAACTCTTCATTACATTTAGGACAACCTTTAAAACTATCAGGACAAAATTGTGTTATACAGAACCATCATTCCAAGAATTAGATCTGACACTTATAGTGTCACTACACTGGCATACTTTGTAAAGTACAGCTCATTTAAAATCAGTTATTTTAATTAAGGATTCTTGTTACATGTTATTATGTAAGTCACACTACTGACAAAGGATGCATAAAATAACATAAAGTAAGTGAAACACAGAGATATATTGATAGGGATCAGAGATGGAGATATGATATGTTATTTGGGAAAATGCTCTACCATATCCTAGAATATATCTTCTTCTTCTGAATTCCAAAATTAAAATGATACCTAAACTCTTATTTTCATGCTGAAAATCTGCTTCTAATAAGAACTTTGCCAAATGTATAAGGCTATTATCTTCCTTATACACCTTACTTATAAGGCTACTATCTTATGTTAAATAAGCAGAAATGTGTGACCTCAACAGGTACCACAAACCCATTGACATGAAGCCTACATTTACAGGTTGCAATGTTAGTTTGATGATGACGTGAGGTTTTAAGAATTTATTACTTACCAGTTTTTATGATTCCTCAAAGCTCTGTCTACAGCTGAAGGCGTGCCACTTTGGTTTTAATGCTAATTGTGAATAAGCAGGACAGATTATCTTCAAAGGCATGCAAATTGAAATCAGATCACTGAAGGCTCATCCAAAAGAGAAGAGATGAAGTGTCATATTTACTGCCTTCAGAAATATTTTACTTTTTAACTTTTTGAAAGTAATTGTACTGAAATCAATATTAAATACACTGCTTACCATGTGTAAGACAGGAAAGTGTAGTCAGAAGTAACTTAATAGTTTAACATTCAGTAACCATCATTATGCCACTGGAATAAGTCTTCAACAAACTAGATTTGGAATAACATCTCCTGGCCCTGATTCTCTTTCCCAGTCATGTGTCCCTCTGCCTGTTGGAAGAGGGTGTACCTCCTGAACTTAGCCTGGGGCCAGAGCCCTCATCTTACCTGTTGAGAGGCTGCGATGCTGACTCACAGTCTCCTTTCAGGCTCAGCTCACCAGGCCCCTGTTAAATCTTTCTTGACCTTCATGGCTGCCCTCTCCTGACCTGTATCACCCCCTGTATCCTGGGGTAGAGTAACCCATTGTAGTCAAGAAAAAGTGAACTCACCATGAACAATTTTCCCCTTTCCACATTCTTTGTGTTTTCTTTCCCTCTGCCTGGAATACCTTTTATCCAGCATCTTCCCTCACACCTCATCCTCTACCCTCTCACACATCTTTATCCTGGAAAACTCTCACTTTTTTTAGGTCTCACTTAGATGTCACTTCTTTGGGAAGCCCTCCCAGGCTGGCTTGGCCTCCCTTCCTGTATCCTTTCCTAGTTCCAGTACCATGTACTTCTGCTTTGGTCCTATTTATCATTCTGAATTAAAATTATCTGCCCATTTCTGATCTGTATGGGAACACTTCCTAGCTACTCCATAATATTGAAGGCTAGGGACCAGGATTCACCATGATGTTTCTACCACTTGCCCTAGTGCATCTACATAGTAATATCTCAGTTAATATTTGTTGAATGAATAAGCACACTCTTTGGAGACCGCTTGTCTAAACTCTCCCAACTTCTGGAAAGTAGCCCTTCCTCAGCCCTTCCTCTCCCACCAGGCCAGTGCCCTGCTGCAAGAGACATGCCCTATTTCTGGTACTTCTACTTCTGCTCCTTCCTTTCAAGGTAAATCCTGCCATACTGAGGCCACATCCTGACCATAATGAGGAGGTTTTCAGGAAGCAATAAAATGGGGACAGCTTTCAGGAGCTAATAGAAATGTGGGAACTGTCCAGAATAGAGAACAGCCCCATTCGGCATTTTTATCATTTAGATCTCACTACAAATGCAACAAAAATCTGGTGCAGCTTTGTTATATGCCACCTTTGCATGGTCTAGATTTAGAACGATGTATAACACAGAGAGCACAGATTCCACCTATTTATCCCTAAATAGAACAGGTTATCGTTAAAGTTGAAATTATGCTTCTGTGGCAGAACTCCATGGTGAAATTTACTGCTCCTTATTTCTCTTGTACCATGTTAAGAACAAACACGATTTATAGGGCATTTCCTGAGGCAGCACTTTTACATTTTAGTATAGTTGCATGTACTTGCTATTGCTCGTACAGACAGATATACATTCTTGCTTTCAATTCAATGCTGATAAACACACAAGCACACACATCTAAATATTGGCATAGGTGCTGATTTTCTTGTAATGAAATACAAACTTGGAATATTCCTGAAGTTTTAACATACTTAAGTTCCAGATTTCTTTGTCTAATTGTCAACTAAAGAAATTGATTACTTGTTGCCATTAAAATTTACCTGGTATTGATTAGCAGTCCTATTTCACACTGCCTATTTATCTAAATGGAATTGAGGCAGTAAAGTAGAAAAAGAATGAATAAAATAAGTTTTCTCCTTGTAGTGCTTGATTCTTTACCAAGTTTGGGAATTTTCCTGAGTGGTTACTTACTGATAAACTGATCTTGTTAGCTGCACTCTGTCATTTGCTGTGGAGAACACATTTCCATCTTGTTTTCGAAAGGAATCCTTTGAGATCTACATGTGTGCATGAAATTTTATGCAGGGAAAAACGTATGTTCCCCTGGCCTTCGTCTTTTTTAATGTAAATTCACTCAGAGGTTCTTATCTCCCTGTCTGTTTAATTTCTACTTCAGCAGTGTGCTTCCTTTCACCCAACCTGCCCTCAGCCTTTGGCCTTCTGGAAATTAGTATGCAGTAATCTGAATGCAGCTGACCAAAAATTAAAACCCTGGAGATTTATTATGAGTTTATGGTCCCTCACTTTACTGGACTTTTAAAGAATACTGCAGTATCAGTATTTTAGAAATGAATATGAAAAGACCTCACATTCCTCTTAATTTCTAAATTCTCCTCAACTTTCATTTTACTTTGTTGAACTTCACTATTTATTTGGGAGAAATTTTTCTGTTCTTTTTGACTCTAACCTTGTAAGAATTGTTAAATTTGCAAGCAATATTATGCAGAAAATGTAACCTTAAGACAGAGAAATTAATAATAATGACAAGAAAAAGAATAATGCTTTAAATTGCCTACATTCAAATTCAAGAAGTAGAAGAATTGAACAGCAAGTATTTCTATTGATTTTGACATTTATTTTTTATTACAGCATGGTGTTCATTTATGGAACTATATAAATCTCATAAGAATAATTGAAGAGCACATGTAAACCTGCTCCTTTGCCCCTTTTGGGTCTCCTCCCTCATGACTTAACCTGAATGTCAGGAAGCAGCTGTCAGTCATGAGTGACAGTGTTTAATCATGTATTGTTTCTCCCACTAACCTGCCCGCTCAAAGCCCATCACAGGTGGCCCTCATCAAAGGTAAGTAATAAGAACTACGAAGCTTTGTCATCGGTGATAATTAGTGTGACCATTTCATATTTGGAAAATTTAAAAATATATTTTAAAATGATCAAGTAAAAAGATTACTCATCTTTTTGTTCCTTTGTAATTACAACTATAACCTCGACAAGGCAACCTGCAATGAGAGCATTTTTGCTCAAGAGGGGATATGAGAATAAGCCTCTGGAGCTAACTCTTTTAAAACAACCTTGAATAATATCTTCATATGGATTTTCCCAAAGTTAGTGAAATTTCCACATGTGTACTCAAGCACGGGAGCAGTACTGAATGCATTCCCTTATCAGGAACTGTTTCCCCTTCCCTTTGCCTATGAAATGTTTTGTGCAAGAAACTTTATAATCCATGAAGGTATCCATTTATTCAGGAGGTGCACATGATAAAATTGCAAGACTAAAAAAGGATGAGAAAAAATTTAATATTTGTATTTATATAAAAGTGTTATGATTGTTATAATTACTGTTACAGTTTGTATAACTGCTGTTGTAAGCAGCAGTGTATTAAGTTGGTGCAAAAGTAATTGTGGTTTTAGCCATTAAAAGTATTGTCAAAAACTGCAATTAGTTTTGCACCAACCTAATATTTCCTCTTGTAAAGCAGCAAAAGAAACATAGTTTATTTTTTCTTTTTCCTAGTTCTGCTTATTACTTACCTACCATGGGCAGACAATACCAGATTGATACTGTAACTCAGAAGAGCCACTCTTGGGTTACAGAATTTAAACAAGAATTAAATCAAGTATTAAAAAAAAAAATCAGCTTTAATAATATATCATCCTTATTAGAGGAGGAAGTGATTTTGCAAATATTTGAAATGTTAAGTTGAAAAATCCATGGATCTTGTGGTATGTGGTCTTATAAACAAAACAAAACAAAACAAAAATACTCTGACTATAGAATTTCCATTGAGGGGAAGGAAAGTCAGACTGGAAAAAGGGTAAAGCTAAAAGGTCATATTGATGTTCTTTCTTTGCCAAATGCGCCACTCTCTTCGTATCGTAGCTTCCTAATGCAGCCAGAGGATCATATCTTCCAACAAATCTGCACTAATCCCATGTTGACCATTATTCCATTTCATTATTTCCTTACATAAATAGGGTATAGGAAAGAACAAATATTTTATGCAAGGTGAGTTATGTAGATCAAGTAGGAAAAAAGGAACAAATGCGCATGCTTGAAAAATAGGGCTTTTGTTCCAATTAGACCCCAATCTTTGCTGTAGAAATTGTCCAATATTTTCTAAAATGTGGGTTAAAGAGTAGAAAATTGAAAATGGAGTGCTGAGGTCATTTAATGTATTTCATCTGGAAACTTTCACCAAAATTTGAGGGTTTTTTTTCCTCCACACTCTCATAGCTCCTGGAGATTTAGCTGTAGCAGGTCGTAGGCTAATATATGTAAATGGGATATGTATTCATACAAAAAGAATGCTTTTTGCTCTTTATAATAGCTGATCAGAAGAGTACTCTTATCATGTATAAAAGTGTGAGTTACCCATTGATTACAACGATACAGAATACTTATTCACTTACCATGCCAATGTTTAAATGTTAATTCATTTAACCAATAAATATATGAATAACCTTTTATGTGCATGGCATATGAAGTATTATAAGCACATTCAGAAGAAGGTGTTAGTTATTAGTGTGTCTTGTGCAACATGGTACCCTAGGATGTCCAAGGAACTGAGAACCCAACAGATCAATAATTCTAATCCCAGCTCTGTCACTTTAAGAGTGACTTAATTTATCTAAACTTTGGTTTTATTAAAGAACTAAAATAGACATAGTAAACGGTTTCCAATTTCCCCCCTTTCCTTCTATATGGCTTTTATTTGGGGTGGGGTGGGAGGGTAGCTATCAACCTCTCTAACACCGTAAATTTTGACCAGCCAGTAAACAACTATCAGAGAATAATTTTCAGGCGGTGTTTGAGATTGTACTAATACCCCTGAGCAAGGGGCATGAAAACAGGAAAGGGGCCCAACCTAAATTTACATTAAAGTTGAAAACTGATGCCTAAGCTCAAACCCCAAGGACTTTTTCGTATCACAAAAGTCAGCAAACTTTGGCCTGTGCACCAAAGACATGTACCAGGCTTTGTACATCTCAAAATTAAGACTTGTTTTTATACTTTTAAATGGTTGGCAGGGGTGGGGGGAATTAGAAAGAATAAAAGAATAATATATTGTGATGTGTGAATATAACATTTAAATTTCAGTACCCCTAAATAAGGTTTTGTAGGAACATAGCCATACTTGTTCATGTACTGTGTATGGCTGCTTTCATACTATAATGGCAGAGTTGAAAAGTTGCTGCAGAGTCCAAATGGCCAAATCACCTAAAATATTTGCTATCTGGCCTTTTATAGAAAGTTCTGTGATTCCCTACCCTATGCATAAAAACCCTAACCTGGTTTTAGTTGGGAGCCACCTGGTCATTGCATGCTCCCTGATGCACACTACTGACTAAATCCTTCATGTGAGTTACTTAAATCATTCCCTTTTTACAGTTTCTCTATTTATTTTAAGTATAAAATATATACAAGAGAGTGTTAACATTTAGTAACACTGTGTGAAGCACTTAGGAGAATGCTTGGCATAAAGAGATGATGTTTGCTACTACTGTTATTTAACTGTATAGTTATATGTTTATTGAGTTAATAAACATATACTATGCTCTTTTAATTTATAGTTGTATAGTCAGGGAACTAGTAGGTGCTAAGGAACATGAAGACTCTGACACATTCTCAGACTTCAAGGTACTTAAACTCTAGAACATACCCAGATAACAACAAATGCAAAGTAGAATATTGAGTCATAAATAATTGTAGATAAAGTATTATGAGACTTAGAAAGCAAGAGTGGAGGGGAAGGGAAATCAGGGAAGGCCTCTGCAGAGGAAAATATTTGAGCTGATCTTGTCCTTCACCTTGCTGCAATGACTCTTAAAACCATAAAGTCTTCAAGCCTTCTCATTACCAATCCCTGAATCTCCTTCATAATCCCGATTTCAAGTATTGCATCTATAACTACCACTTATTTTTCCATCTGACTCCCTTTGTTATTCCAATTTCAGAAATTTTTAGGGGCCTGTGACTAATTGATTCTCTATCTTTTCACTGTCACTTACTCTTTTATCTTTACTTTCCTCCTACCAGCTTATTCTTTCATTCAAATTGGTTTCTTCCTCATAACCTCAATTCCATCAGTAACTAAACACAACCCCAGTTTATGTGAAGCCTGCTCTCTTGCAGACCAACATTTCTAGAGAAAAACACACAACCATGCTGACTATTATCACTTTGCATTCATGATCACTAACTTCAACAATACTTAGTGCTGCCCAGAAGCCACAGTATATTTCCTGAGTCCATCATCAGCCTCTCCTCTCAAAACTCCACATATCATCTCTACTGTCTCTCTCCACTGATCTCCTTTCCTCCTGTTTCATTAAAAATAGAAGCATCAGAAGAAAACTTCCAAAGATTTCACCAGCAGAACCATCTGGCCTCAAAACTTTGTGCCTGCATTCTCTGTCTTCTCCTTATTACTCTGGGTGAACCACTCATGCTTCCAACTGAGGCCACCATGCTGTCACTGAATCCCATTCCCTTGTACTTACCCATGAGGACTACTCCACTGGTTCTCCTCTCTTCATCTTGCATCATCAAAATATCCTTCTCTACTAGATCTTTCCCACATATGTAAACATAGTGTTATTTCTTCCATCTTTAATTTCTTTCTTCTTTGCCCCACTTCTCCCTCCAGCTACATCCCAATTTTTCTTCTGCCTTTTAGAGTAGAACTTTTCTAAACAGCTCTCAGGACTCCATCTCCAGTGCCTCTTCTCCCCTTTCTTGGACCACCCTCCCCAGTCAGGCCTTCAACCCACAACTCCCCTGAAACTGCTCTTTCAGCATCACTCATAACTCCATCTTTCACATACCGTGGTCAGTTCTCACTTCTCATCCAACTTGACCTATTGGCATTTGACACAGTCAGTTACTCCATTTTTCTTGAAATGCTTTTTATTTGCACTTGACCTTCAGGAGACCATACTGCTCTAGGTTTTCACTTTCCTCACTGGCTGCTCTTTTTCTGCATCTTGTTTATTGCTCCTCAAGTCCTCAGTCTCTTAATTTAGACTGTCATAAGGCTCAGACACTGGATCCCTTTTCTTTCTTGTTCTCACCCTTTAAATGATTTAATCCAGTCTTATGGCTTTAAATACTGTCAATAGGCTGATAATTTTCACCTGGATTTCACCCTAGAGCTCCAGGTTCAGATGCAACTGTTTATATCACTTAGATTCTAATAATACATATTAAATTTGAAGATCCAAAACAAATCCCAATTTTTCAGTTAATTCTCTTCTAGCACCTTTTTTCATCCATTAGATGGTAATAGTGTCCTTCCCATTGCTTAGGACAAAAGAGCTTTTCTCTCATACTTCACATCTGATCCATCGTTATTACATGTTGGCTCCATCTTCAACATTTGACAACTTCCCACCTTCTCCACCATTACCATTCTTTCTCATGCCACAGTAATCTCTCAACAGCATTATTCCGTATCTTCCTTCGTCCTTTCCTCTGTCTTTGTCCCCTAACGTTAACTTTCAACACAGCCAGCGTGATCTTTTTAAAATTTAAATTTAATCTTGTCCCTCCTCAAAATCCTCCAATAGCTGGCCATTTTACTCAGAGTGAAAGCAGATTCCTGGCTGTGACTTGCAAGCCTGCTCTCATTCCCTTCCCCTATCTTATATGTCGTCTCTGAATGTATCTTCTGCTACTCTTAGTTCACTCCACTCTAGTCAGGCACTGTCTACTTTGTGTCCTCAAATTCACCTGGACTATTTGCACTTTAAGATGTTTGTACTGGCTGATACCTACAATTTTCTTCCACTGTTACCTACATGCCTTTTTCCTTCACCTCATTCAAATGTCATCTCAGTAATTGCCCTGCCCTACATGTGCTGTGAGAGAGAAAGGAGTTTGTAGAGGAATCCGACCGGTCTTTGTGGAGGTCCCATGTTGATCCTGGGCTGAAGGCCGGACTCAGGAAGAACTTTCCTATGGCTTAGCAGTAAGTGACTATGTACTATGAGTTTGAAAATGGTACAGCAGCACTGGAAGAGTTTGGTGTTCTATCTTAGCCAGGTTAACATCTTTGCATCTTGTTATTACCCCCAACATCTGATGCAACATTAGAAAGGCTATCCTTTAGGTTTAGTACCATACCCTTCTCTGCAAAGCTTAAAAACATATGTGTCAAGATTCTTTGGGAGGGGAGATAATCTTTCAAAGTTAAGTCTTGCCCTGTTAGAAGGGATTGAGAAACGCCTTGACCTTTTTACACATCTGCCATACACAATGTCAAGGTGATCATCCAATAATTAACTGCCTACTAGAATAAAACGAAGACTCCTCAAAGGGAGAACACAGACTCCAGAACATTTATAATATATCATCTACCAAATCTAGTGTTCAATCCAAAATTCTATACATGTAAAGAAATCGGTAAATGTGGCTCACAATAAGGGAAAAAAGTCAATAGAAAGTGACTCTTAGATGACCCAGATGTAAGGTTTAGCAGAAAGACTTTAAAGAGCCTATGATAAATATGTTCAAAATTAAATAAATATAGGTTCAAAGAAGTGTAGCATTAGGATAGAGTTGATACAGTGGCTCACCCAGTGTCATCTACTATCCATCGAACACTGTCATTTTTCTGCTTTGCTAATATGTTGAGAACGTCTTTATAGCATGCCAGGAAAGATGGAAGATTTGAGAAAAAGAGGGAGGATTTAATGGGCCAAGGTCCTTCTGCAGGCAGGTGGGAATCAGAGAGAGAGTGGAAAATGTAGGATTTGTTTTGGAAAGGAGAGAATTCTTCCTCTGAAGTGGTAGAGGAAGAAAATGAAAATATTTACCTTAATATAAAGGCTTGTCTTAAAATAAATATATAGCTTACGGCAGAAAGAATACTAATTGGAACCTCATATTGAATATATTCAATCGTGCAGGAAGCAATGAGGGGACAAAATTGAGGAAAGTTGGAAAAAAATAGGATGCAACTGTAAGGGAAGAGATATTAAGTCAGCAGTAAGTCAACTATATTTTTGCTTTAATTTGAAGTTATAACTTTCTTCTTAAGTATAGAATATATATTTCCTAAATGTAAGCTTCCCCAAAGCCTGGATTAATCATATTTCTAATTTAAATTATCTGTTCATCCAGGGCTAGATTATATTTCTTAAGAGCTGTTTGATTTCTACTCTACAGCTCTTTACTAGTTTGTCAACTCATTTATTCCATATATACATAATCTCACTTATTATGTTACAGAGTCTCTAAAAATTATAGAAAAGAAATAGGAAATGGTAGAGATTAGTAAGAAGAAAAGAAAGCAGGGAGTGGGCCTGATGAGATGGCAAAATTTGGCCTCCATGATCAATTGAGAAACAACATACACCAGAACTGAGCAGCAGAAATCAGCAAAGGCAACTGGAAGCCAGGTTTTAACTACTACAAAGAACTGACTAACAATTAGACCTGTCCAAATGGACTTTCTCCTATTATTAGTTAATAGAAATATTCAAGCAACAGATAGACATCACATCTCTGTGTTACTTTAGAGGAAATTTATATTGTGAATGGTATTTAATCGATAGCCTCTAAGATCCCCTCTGATTTTAAGATTGTGTGATAAACTATTATAATAAGTCTATTTGGAGCATTATTTTTCTTTAAAACATGGAACCTTAACAAAATTATATTGACTTAATTTTTTGTCTCCACTTTTTTGTAATCATTGTTAATCTGTACCACCCATTTTTGGTAATGTTGCTTCTTATATGGCTAACTCTAGCCCCTTTTATTTTCTCTAATGAGAACAAGCTTCCTGACTGCATATTCAGGAATAAAAATGTTGTTACAGAATCATAGGCTTATAATCTTGGAGCTAGAAAAAGCCTTAAAAATCACACATTTATCAGGAAGAAAAGGTAAGGCCTAGAGAGGCTAAGTGTGCTACCCAAGCTCGCGCTGCATAGAACCTCCGTGGACCCCATTCCAGAGCTGTCTCTGCAGCATATTCTGCCTCCTGCCCATTTAAATAAATTTAAATGAAGCTTTCTGCAGTGTTTTTATTTAAAATATGTAATTTATTTCAGTAATTTAAGATCATGTCAGATGACTAGGAGCATGCATCAATTTGTACCAAAATGAAATTTTATAATGCAGTCTAAAAATGCAATTTATTTTAGCAGTTTCCTCTTACACCCGGTTTAAAGATTTTTTAATGGATTTTTTTTAAGTTCCTTCTTATATTTTCACTGAAATGGAAATCAATGAAATCATAATGCTTTGAAATAACGGTGTGGATGGAATGTTTTCATTTGCAGTAGACTAATTAAATTACTTATTTTGTCATTATAACTTGGCTTATATTAGCAAAATTGGCAAAGTCTGCCCCATTAAGCTGCATTTGAGAAGGGCATCTTCTTTTTTTCTGGTTTGCTAATTCAGAATACAAGAATTCTCAGCATCATGTCAACTTTTCCTGACATCGTCTGCAGACCACTCTGGTGCCAGACAACTGTGGTGCCACCGCAGCTAATCTGATTAAAGCTCAAAAACTAAATAGTATCTGGTTATGCTAGATCAATACTAGGACTGGAAGGGTCAATTTGAGCATGAGCCCACTGTTTTCTCCTCCCATTGACTGATCATGGAGGCACAGATGATGGTCAAAAGTGACTGATTACTGGATAAAATATTAAATCCATTATAAAGCCAGCGAAAGGCTATGTGACAGTGTGAGTCACTCTAGCCCGGAGGGGCTTGGTTTTTTCGTCTATGAACTGAGTGGATTGGACTATATGATCTCCAAGGATCTTCTAGTCTAAAATTATATTAATGAACCTACAATAGCCCCTGGGGTGTGTTGATAACCAGAAATTATATGGGCAGCTGCCAAACAGCACACATAGCCAAATGGACTCTTGTATATTTCATTATTATTTAATCTCCTTCTTTCTAAGGTTTCCACCCTTGCTTCAATCACCAGAGAAAATTGAGTATGTTGGGAATGAGCTTATATTGCCATATGGTGGAACTGAAGGGAGAAATGGCTGTTGTTTTCTAAATACACTGAGTGCAGTGTTTCTTCAAATTTTATGGTTAACCCTTTGAGAATAGGATGAAAATTATAAATTGTCCCTTTCCAGAAAATTACAGAACTATACAGGTTTTGCTTTAGCTTCTAGAGCTACCTGTGTCTGTCTCTCCTTAAACATCCCTGGTTTCATGCATGGTCTTACATATGGTGGGATTTTCATAGAGGTATCATAACATGATAGAAAGAGGATGAGCACTGAATCAGATCTCACTCTCTGTTACACAGAGCTGTAAGATGTTAGGTAAGATGGTTAATCACTGTAAGTCTGTTTTCTCAACCATGAAATGAGAAGATAACTCCATCACAGGATTGTGGGGTTATATGGGTTAATATGTGTGCACTGCCTAACACCATGATTGACACATAGGCATTTGACAAGTTTGTTTCTTCCTTTCAAAAATATGACTAGTTTATACTTTAGGTAAAGTTTTAGAAAGCAGCTAATAAAATGTTTTAGAATCATAAAATTTTAAGTGTTGGAAGGTAGCAATCTAATAGCCGATAACATTCTTAACCCTTATCATAACTTTCGCAAATTGAAATATTGGAGAGCTAGCATGAGGGATGGGCAGCCTCTTCAGAGTCCCGCCACCTCCTCTTTGGCATTTCAGTGACCTTCTATGGTCAGCTCTGTCTCTAATGCAGGGCTCCATACAGACCAGGAATGGCCTCAAGAACCAGCCTCCTCTCTCATATTTGTCAAAACTGAATCTATCCTGGGCTTCCATTCCTCTATGCCTTACTCTCTCCTCAATTACTTTGAGTTAGAGTGCTAACAATGAGTAATAAAACACTCCTTACTCCACCTCCAGCTTTTTAACTGCTGTCTTCAGTTCTTGTTACACAAAGAAATGACAAACTGCAAGAAATGACCTGACTGTTCATTTCTGAATTGTTGCTTATCTATCAGCTAGCTATGAGTTGGGAAAAGAAGAATGATAATTGATCAGTGCTCATACTCTATTACACATGTCTCTTCTTCTTGTGGTAGAATGAAAAAAAGGCATCAGTTTTAAAGTATTGGGTATAAGAAATACTAGGTAAGTGCTTAGGAAATATATATTGTTTCATCCTTTCTAGTTTTCTATTTCTCAAAATCAGGAGGAAGAGCAATAATGACAGAGTTAAACTGGGCAGATCTGAGCTGGCTACCTTTTTAGCTTTAGTGCTTCTTATTCCAAGAATAGAATATATTGTATACCAAATCTCCAAAAGAATTGAGTAAACCTTCACGCCTGATAAATCTACACTGGATTGTGGAGGAACAGAAAATGCACATACAGTGGCAATGAAAGCCACCCAAGAACTTGGGGTGAGGTATGAGTGCCTGAGCCACAGACAGACAAAGCCACAAGGCCAATGAACCGGAGGAGGGAGGTCCCCTGCCCAATCATAGGTTGACAAAGTAGACATTCATGGTTGTTTGGCAGAAATCTCAGGATGTATATGTGGTGCACAAACTTAGTGTTGCGTATCTATACATGGGGAAAGATGATACATTTTGTAAACAGATTTTTTTTCTAGTCATTAAACGTTTCCATAGTGACCTGTATCATGAAAACTAGAAGAGGGGGGTGTAACAACAAAAATTTTTCTAGGAAAGATATCTAAGAAAGAAGTCGATATTTTCTGAAACCAGTGACCTGGAATTCGAGGAAGAGTATACCAATGTAGATAATGTACAGAAACAAGATTGCTTGTTCTACCTGGCTTCTGGGTTCCATGGCCCTCTCTCTCAGGCCCTCTGGGATTCTAAAGACCAATGGCAGCTTGGCCTAACTGGCTGTTTGGTTGGTTCTGTTTGTTTCCTGGATTCAGCAAATTGTTCATTTGTTCAAAATCCCTACCTTATAAATAAAGAAGCTAGATTTGTGCTACCTCGATTCTAGGAAGGAAGATTGTGCCTTGCATTCTCCATATTGATCCTCTTCTCAGTTCTCTGGGATCTGTCATCTGCTTCACCCTTCCTCACCTCCAGGCCCAGAGCACTTGGGACACCCTATTTTTAGCATCTTGCATAATGGTGGGAAGTGGTAGGTGCTAAGCACCTCTTATTTTAAGCTGTACATTAGCCCTTTTATTGGTGTTTCTTATCATGGAAAATTACAAACAACCCCACCTAAAGATTTTAATATTTCTAACAGATTCCAGCTTCAATGAAAATTGATCCCCTTTAAAATGGGTACCATTTTTTATTGAAGCAAATAGCTAGATTATTAATGCAAAAATAATTTTATCACACTGACTCATTTTTATCATTTCCATCCTTATCAAATTACTCATGAATAAATCTTATTTTATTTTTTCCCATATCTCCTGATAGACCAATGTATTTTGTGTCATGATTGCCATTTCTGAGATTCCGTGTCAAGTCACAAGTGAGTATGTTTTTGGCAAAGGCTGGAAATTTTGTATGTGTGTGCAGAGACAAGACAATGAAAATGCAATAAAATATGAGAGCCAGTGTTCTCTGCAGACATGAAAACATGGTACCTATGGAAAACAAGATAATAAAGGGCAACCAAATATAGTTTTTCAATTGAAACTGAATTTTCCCCCAAGTATATTTGAACTTTGAACTAATATTTGAGTGCTGAGTATGAACCAGAATCTTAGTTTGGCCAACCACTTTGATAATCTCAGACACAGGTGTTTTATATACTTTTTAGTACCTTTTGTTCAAGAAAAGTTAGAGCAAACATTTTATTTGAAAAGAGCTGGTACTTGTCATTATCAAAAAGTTCTTGGTGATGTATATGTCTATAATGAAGAAAAATACTGGCAAATTATTGTTCTCAAATCTGCATGATAAGTATTAATGTTGTTTTCTTTTCTTTGTAATTTGATGTACTTCTGAGAATTTTTGGAAAATAAACCCACACATTGCATTTTAAAATAAAAAGTGACAATCAGTAATTGTTTTTTCTTACTTCTCTCATGAACAGACAACTTATACAGAGAGTTAGCTAATGTCTCGCCATTTAACTTAGCAAGTTTGAAGTGAAAAGAGAGAAATTCTGACTCCATTATTTTCGAAAACTAATTTTTTATAATTTTTATCTTAAATTTTTTACTAAATGTTTTCTAAGTTTTTAATCTTATCTCTGAATTTAAGCATTTTTCTCCTAATCAAATTCAGGGCATCAACAAGCCTAAGAGAATAAATACAAATACATAATATGTAGACATGTTTTTCATCACTGAGTTTATAAGAGCAACGGTCTAGAGGCAATCTAAATGTCAATCAATAAAGAATGAGTTAAATAAATTTTTGGATATGGCATCTGGTCATTGACAGTATCAGGAATTGAGAAAATGAAGTATAGGAAGCAAATCTTAAAGCAGAGAGTGTGATGAATTCAGTTTGGGATCCTTGAGTTTTGGGTTCCTATGGGATATTTGGGTGAAATTGTCTATCAAGCCATTGGCTATAAGATCAATTTTCTGAGGTTGGAATTAGGTTTCAGTGTGGGAGCCACTGATATATAAATGATAGTTTATTCATAAGACCAGAAGAGATCACCCAGGGACAGCATGCAGAAAGAAAAAAAAAAATGAACCAGAGATGGGGTTCTGAAACACACCAAGAACGGATGGGCAGGGAAGAGATGTCCCCCAAAGAGGTTTAGAAGATGCACTCAGAAAGGACAGAAGAGAACCAGGAAAGAGAGATGTCATGGAAGACATGGTATATTAATACTTACTATGCAGATTTGAGAACGATAATTTGCCAGTATTTTTCTTCATTATAGACATATATATCACCAAGAACCTTTAGATAAGTGACAAGTACCGGCTCTTTTCAAATAAAATGTTTGCTCTAACTTTTCTTGAACAAAAGGTTCTTAAAAGTATACAAAACACCTGTGTCTGAGATTATTAAAGTGGTTGGCCAAACTAAGATTCTGGTTCATACTCAGCACTCAAATATTAGTTCAAAGTTCAAATATACCTGGGAGAAAATTCAGTTTCAATTGCAAAAACTATGTTTGGTTGCCCTCAAAGTACACTTTTTATTACCTTGTTTTCCATAGGTACCATGTTTTCATGTCTGCAGAGAACACTGGCTCTCACATTTTAATGCATCTTCACTGTCTTGCCTCTGCACACACATACAAAAATGCCAAGAGGAAGTCAAGGAGTAGAGGGAATATGTGGCCAATTGTATTAGGTGTATTAGTAAGATGAGAATTAACAAATGTTCATTAGATTTGGTATGAAGGTCATTGGTAAGCTTGGCCAGAGATTCTCACAGGAGTCAATCCTTTTGCTAGAACCCATGGCCTCTTGCTTTCTTAAAAACTTGCCTCCTTCAGTTTTCCCATCATTCTCCTGCAACTCAGCCTCTCTTGGACTGGATTATTTCCGTCGTAGTGAGCTGCTGTCTTCAAACTTGACCCAGACCCTCCCTCCAGCCACTATGTTCTATCTCTGCTCTACTTTCACAGTGAAGCTACTTTAAAGAAATGTTTGTGTTGCTCTACCTGCCATCTAGGATCCAATTCACTCATTAATCCACTGCAGGTTAGTGTCTGCACCATTGCCTCCCCCAGCTTTCTCCCAGTAACCTTCAAGCAGCGAAACCCCACACACGTTTTTTTAGACCTCTCAGCAGAATTGCACGTCATCAAACCTTTCTCCATTTTGACACATTCTCTTCTCTTGTGACACCATATTCTTTTGGCACCCTTTCTGCCTTATTAACAATTCTTGCTGGCCAGGAGGTGGCTTAAACCTGTAAACCCAGCACTTTGGGAGGCGAAGGCAGGCAGATCTCTTGAGGCCAGGAGTTTGAGACCAACCTGGAAAACACAGCAAGACTCCATCTCTAACAAAAAAAAATTAGTTGGGTATGATGGCATGCACCTGTAGTCCCAGCTACATAGGAGGCTGAGGCAAGAGGATCGCTTGAGCCCAGGAGTTCAAAGCTGCAGTGAGCTATGATTGTGTCACTGCATTCCGGCCTGGGTGACAGAGCGTGATCCTGTCTTAAAAAAAAAAAAAAAAACACCAATTCTTGCTCTGTATTCTTAGCTGACTTCTCATCCTTTTTTGACTTTCAAATATCAGTTTTCCTGGATTTTTTCCCAGAACCTCTTCTCCTTACTTTGTGAACTTTCCTCATAGGTGATCACATCTGCTGCTGGACTTTCAAGGCCTCCTATGGGCTCTCAGGTTTACAAAACTAGTCCAAGCTTTTTACTGAACATCTGATACGCACATACTTACTTAATGGAATGAACATGAAAAACTCTTACAAATAAGTAGTAAGAAGAAGAAAGAAAAAGAGACACCACATCAGGAAACTGAGAGAGCAGGAAAAGGTGAAAATATCCAGTAAGCATAAAAGCATACATTCAGCCTCACTCATAATAAAAAATCAAATTAAAACTAAATTTCATTATGTAAGATGAAGATGAAATATAATACTTGTAATGAGTAATGTTGAAGAAATTTGCACTTTTATGCAATATTGAGGGCAATAACTCTGCATTTAGAACTACTGTTTGTAAATACGTATCAAAATGTAGATTATACATGTATTTTTATACAATGTTACCATTTTCAGAAATGCATCCTGAAATAATTTCATAAATGCATGATATGCAGACATGTTTTTCATCATTGAGCTTATAAGAGTAAAGGTCTGGAGGCAATCTAAATGTCAATCAATAAAGAATGAGTTCAATAAATTATGTATTATTTGCATATAAGGATAGCATACGTGTAGTAATGTGGCTCTACATTTATTTTTAGAAATAAGAGCAACACTATATTAAGTTTAAAAGGCAGTTTTTAAAATATTCATATTACAATCCTTTTAAAAAGTATTTGTTTAGACATGCCTAGAAAAGAGTCTAGAAAGAAACTTGACATAAAATTGATAGTCTTTTTGGATTTTTGGGTGGTGTTATTGTGAGGATTCTTTATGTTCTTCTTTATACTTTATGTGATTGAGATTGTTTCACTATGACAATGTTATTAGATTTTATTAGATTCTACTCCCTTAATTATAAAAAACTGTCTCATTGCAAATGAATATGGATGTTATTTTCAGTCCTTAATTACTATGACTGACATTTGACAATATGGGGTGGAGATCTCTCTTCATAATATATTTTCTCTTCTGACTAAGAGAAATTTTGAAAGGAGACCAGAGATGCTTTGTCACCCACTCTTTGGTTTATCTCACTGCTGACTACGTACCTTGTGGTTCATAAACACCTTTATAAAACACCTTAATGCTATTTCATTTGGTGACTCTGGCTATCAGCAAGCTTTGTGTTTTGTTTTTCAGTTAGAAATCAGTGACAAAAACTTTAAAAGAAGTGAGCTTCCATCTAAAATAAGGTTGGTAGAAAAGTACCCGAAAATAACAAATTTCAAGGCTTTGAAGATGAGGAGATACGTGAGAAGTTCCAATAGCTTTTCTCTTATCTGGAGAATTGGATAATTCACTGCTTAACTAGCTAACGAGTTTTGTTTTTTATTTTAACTGGATTTAATGAGGAACGATAACATATGAGTTCAAAGCATAGTGAAGATCTTTTTCTCATAAGGCTTTTTCCCCCCAATTTTTGAATATTAAGATGGAGGCTATTATCTTTTGAACAAAAGTAGATAATAAGTTAATAAAGATCTTCAAACATTTTACTTAAAAATATGTCTGACAGGCCCAGAGTCCTGAAAGAAAATGTAAATTTTAATAATTATTAAGTGCTTAACTACTAAAAATAAAACAAAACAATTTTATTGTTTGAATATTTTGTAAAAATTGGAGTCACTTAGAGTCCATCAGAGATATTGATTTCACTACCCCTTATTTTCAGAACTAAATTGACAATAGTTAAAAGAAATCAAACTTAAATAAGGAATTTAAGGCAAACAACAGCAACTGAATACCATTATATATTTATTTCAATCTCCTACACTTTCTACATTTTCAAGCATATTACTAACAATATTCTGGTTATATTCATAAGCATAGAAGAATCTTCAAATGTCAAAGAATATTGATTTGTATTCAATATATTTCTAAAGGAGAAAGGTGAGTTTTGTTAGCACTTCTCCAATAAAAACTCATTAAACAAAGAGATTTTTGAATTACTATCAGTTCCAGAGACAAGATACAGAGTTGTCATTTCTTAGAGCCGAATTCCTGTTTGATTCATAGATCCAATATTATGGAAAGATTCTTTAGGTGGTCTATGACCTCATTATTTGTATGAATAATCTGCAAAATAGGATGTGCAAAATAGAGAAATTTCAATGCTTTGTCTTACTACACAAATTAATAATGCATGAACCCCACTTAATGAAATTCCATTGGAAACAATACTTATTACTTTCTGCTGCTGGTAGAGAAATTGTGTGAGAAGAGGGCTTGCTCGAAAAAGAGGGTCCAGTAGACAGTAAGTTTCATGAGGACAGAGACTGTCTTCCTCATTTTAGCATCATGCCTGTTCTGATGCCCTCCATAACTACTTGACAAATGAATAAATATGGAGGCAGAAACACTCTCCTGCAAAATTTTAACATGGAAGGGCACAGGGGGTTTGGGGAGGCTTTGTCCTTCTGAAGCATCGCAAAAAGCAAAAATGTTGCAAGACATACCTAATATAAGAATATTAATCAATAACTAAGAATTTACACTCATGATTTAGCAAAAAACTATACTGTAAATGGATTTGGGGAAAATGTTTATTGTTAAGTAAAGCATTGATATATTTCCTCTGTGTTTATAGTATACAAATTATTAAACCCTACTTCTCTCTTCTCCTTTCTTTCTGAAAAACAGCATAAATATCAACTTCAGTCCTGTTCATATGACTGATTATTGTAACTCTTTTTAATATTCATACCATGCTTACAGAAAAAAATAGAAACAGTCAAGTATATATTCAGCCAGCTTCGCTTTCATCCATCTAAAATTACCTTCCTGCTTACCCCTTAAACAAGAGATTATTAGTCTCTTGTCCAGTTAACTCTTCTATTTGTGTGATTGTACCCAGTGCCTCAACTTCCCGTAATAGAATCCCATTAGTTAATTCTCATCTTTTCTTCAATTGGTTTTTCTCAACAATCTCCTTTCTTTTACCAAAACCCTGAACTTTTCCCATCCTAAGGAACAGCCTTCTTTCAGTCCTGTCTTTTACTACCTACTGCTCTACCACCTCATTATTTTTCCTACCCAAATTCTTTTTTTTTTTTTATTTTTTTCTTTTTTTTATCACCTCTTTTTTTTTTTTGAAAGAAAGAAAAAGAGAGGAAAGAAAGTGAGAGTGAAAGAAAGAAAAAAAGAATGTAAGAGAGAATGAAAGAGGAAGAGAAAGAGGGAGAGAGAATGAGATTCTTGTTCTATTGCCCAGGCTAGAATG
>CAUYLG010046580.1:0-63250 GCA_963573385.1 Cacajao melanocephalus | reverse complement strand
GCGCCGCGCAGGGGCGCCAGCAAAACAGCTGCGCTGGCCAAAAGAGTCACGCTGGCGACATGTGTGGCTCCTCTGCCAGGAGTCTCCCAGTTTGTGGGCCACAGAAATTCGTCTGAAATTGCGGCGTCCACTCACTCTCTGCGCTTTCACTGGGAGGTGCAATCCTGAGCTGTTGCTAATCCGCCATCTTGGATCTCTCTCCTTTTTTTTTTTTTGAGGGGGGCAGCATCTCACTTTGTTGCCCAGGCTTGGTTTGATCTCCACTCACTCCAACCTCTGCCTCTTGGGTTCAAGCGATTCTTCTGCCTCAGCCTCCTGAGTATAGCTGGGGCTACAGGTGCATGCCACCATACCTGGCTAATTTTTATATTTTTAGCAGAGATGCGGTTTGAGCATGTTTGCCAGGCAGATCAAACTCCCGAATTCCTGACCTCAGGTGATCTGCCCACATCAGCTTTCCAAAGTTCTGGGATTACAGGTGGGAGCCACTGTGTCTGGCCAATTTTTAATAATAATTCTGACAACTCTCTATATGCCATGTAGGTGTCATGATTTTTATTTTTTATTTAATTTAAACTTTTTTTACATTTCAGGGACAAAATACGATTTAAAAAATCTTACCTACATGTGTTTAAAATGTAGGTGCAATTTGCATTTGAATTCTGAGATTAAATATGGAAGCAAAACAGGTTAGAAATTCTACTAGGCAAACTAAGTTATAGAAGTCTACATAAATTGGCATTCTTCTGTGATGGAGGAGTGTTAAAAATTTAGTATAAAATACCAATACATTTATCTTTTATAGATACTTAATTTGATGTTAGTCACAGCCATTAATATGAAATGCCATCCATTTCTTTGTGATTAAATTGATGTGTCTATAAAAAACAAAACCATATCTCTTGTATGAAAACCTGGAATTCTTGTTTATTTACTGTTTACTTGATTCTTTTTTCTCTTTGCTAGAAGAAAATACTAAGTTGAAGATTCCTGTTATATAGTTCCTTCTCTTCCCTGCTATGTTAGATTTAAATTACTTTGTGTTTTAGATCTTCTCACTTGCCTTTAAAAAACAAGGATAAAATGAGGTGGACAGAGAATTTTAGAACTGGAAGAGACCCTAAATATCATTAAGTCCCTCATGTGCCCTTCTATCCTACCATCTCATGTTTTAAATATGTAAAAACAGAGGCCCAAGGAAGATGGGTGACTTCACTTGCCTAAAAATATGAGGGAATTTCTCTCCAATAGCTTTTATATTCTCGGTGAAGTAGGTCTTCAGCGAAGAGTGGCATAGGTAAAAAATAAGCCTGTTACAGATTTCAGGAAACAAAATAAGACATGAAGAACTTAACTCAGAGTGTAGGAAGACAAACTTTCCAGGAAACATAGTAGCCCTGCTAGGCAGTGTTGGATATCCTTTGATGTTTATAGTTGTGAATTTAAAGTGAAACCAGCTAGCCTTGTTACCTGATTTTCCCCCTTTCCTCTATAATAACCTGCTTTGGTTCAGGCACATAAAAGTGGAATGGATCAGTTCAGCCAGAGTTGGGATTTTACCAGGTAATAGAGGGAGAGAAGAGTAAGGGGTTTGAGAGTTTGAAAGAACGTGGCTATTGTTGGGTCTAAAGAGGATAGTAAAGATGAAAGTTACGGATGGTGAAAAATGATGAGAGCATTTTTGGATTGAAGAATGCAGTAAGGTAAGAGAATGTTGAATTTGGAGATAGTGCAATGAACTAAAGAGGCAGGAGATACATTTTAAAGACTAGAAATTTGGGGCTGGGTCCAGTGGCTCATGCCTGTAATCCCAGTACTTTGGGAGGCCGAAGTGGGTGGATCACTTGCAGTCAGAAGTTTGAGAACAACCTGGCCAACACGGTGAAACTCTGTCTCTACTAAAAATACAAAAATTAGCCAGGCATGGTGACGTGTGCCTGTAATCCCAGCTATTCAAGAGGCTGAGGCACAAGAATCGCTTGAACCCAGGAGATATGGAGACTGTAGTGAGCAGACATCATGCCACTGCACTCCAGCCTTGGTGACAGTGAGACTCTATCTCAAAAAATAAAAATGAAATAAACAAAGACTGGAAATTTGATTTTTGAAATTTTTGGTTAAGAACTTGGAGACGATACAGTTAATTGATGATGACAAGGTCCTGAGTGGATCATGGAAGTGGGTATTTGGAGGTGAAGAAGTTAAGGAGCTAAGAAGCCAGAGTGTTAGGTGGGCAATCCACATAGACTTTGAAGTCATAGAGTGATGGTGGGGATAAGAGTGGAGAAGAGTGCCAGAGGCAATAGAGGGTACATAGTTGGGTATCACATCAGAAGATCTTGAGTACTTAAGGAAAGAGAAGAAATGGTTTGGAAGTGGTAATTGGATGCAAGGAGCATATCTTTTGCCTCCCTCTAGGACCAGGGTTGTCTAATCTTTTGACTTCCCTGGACCACACTGGCGAAAGAATTGTCTTGGGCCACACATAAAATACACTAGCACTAACAATAGCCGATGAGCTTTAAAAAACATCGCAAAAAAAAAAAAATCTCGTAATGTTTTAAGAAAGTTTATGAATTTGTGTTGCGCTGCTTTCAAATCCGTCCTAGGACCTGTGGCTCACAGGACAGATTTGCTCTAGACCTTTCAGTATTCTGTCCGTATCTCCTGGCCTAAAATACATAGGATGTGAGAGAAAAAAAGCTCCCCCCCGCATTGGGAAAGCTGCACAGAAAGTGGTGTCATCTGATTGCAACTAAGATAAACAGGTGAAGACGACATTTATTTAAGAGTTTGAGGTAAGAGGGGAGTTAGTTGGTTAGTTTATTGGTACATTTGTCTATTGTATTTCAGTATAGTAGTACTAAAGTAATATAGTACTACTATATTTTGTGAGTTACATAAATTTTGTTTGATTTTGTGAGTTACATAAAATTTCATACTATTATGGTAAATATTTTAAACACTGTGTTTCAGAAAAACTCTAAACCCTTGTTTTTTCTTTGCGCTCACACCACCGCAGTGATCATTAACATAGTAGAAGACATCTGTGTCTCATCTTGGGAAATTTACCAATTAAATGAATTTAAAAAAAGATACACCTGTGACTAAAGACGTGGGGCTTTTTCCCCACACACTAACAGTGGATACCAGTTGGATGCCCTCCAATTCACTTCCCACGCTGTCTATCCAGAAATACCATCAGATTCCACAGGTTGAGAGCTCAGTCCCCAAGACCACTCCCTCCTTAGTAAAAGTCCTGGCCTCTGGAACTTTGGACTGACTGGCTTCAAGTTGGGGTTCCCACTACCTCCTCTTTGGGATTGATTAATTTGCTGGAGCATCTTACAAAACTCAGGGAAACACTTGCTTATGTTTACTGGTTTATTATAAAGAATATTATAAAGGATGCAAATGAAGAGATGTGCAGAGTGAGGTATAAGGGCAGGGGCACGGAGCTTCCATGCCCTCTCTGGGTGTACCAACCTCCAGGAACCTCTATGTGTTCAGCTATATGGAAGCTGTCTGAACCCTGTCTTCTTGGATTTTTGTGGAGGCTTCATTGCATAGGTATGAATGACAACCATGTAGAAATATGATTGGGCAAAAAGTGCATGATCTAAGCCCAGCAAGTCCTGTCTATTCTGACTTTTCTTGGCTTCTCTATGTATCATTTCTTCTGTGATATGGAGATAGGACCCTCTCTGGAATGAGGGTTTTTTGACCCAAAACCAGATTAGAGTCCTGCCTTGGGCAGGTGAAAGGAGGACATGAGAAGGTTAGGGAGAGAGATTCTCTTCCTGAGGCTTGAAGTGCCTGAACATTATTTTTAGAAAAAGACTGTAACAAGCACTATGGGAGTTAAGAGCCAGTAATTGGCCAGGCGCAGTGGCTCTCGCCTGTATCCTAGCCCTTTGGGAGGCTGAGGTGGACTGATCGCTTGAGCTCAGGAGTTTGAGACCAGCCTGGGCAATGTGGCGAGACCCTGCCTCTTTAAAGAATACAAAAATTAGCTGGGCATGGTGGCGCACGCCTTGTGGTCCCAGCTACTCAGAAGGCTGAGATGGAAGGATTGCTTGAGCCTGTGAGGTGGAGGTTGCAGTGAGCCAGGATTACGGCACTGCACTCTAGCCTGTGTGACAGCCATCGTCTTAAAAAAAAAGATTCAGGAACTGTGGATGAAAATATTGTATATATAATATATTTCACACTGTGCTAAACCTGTTGTGGTGATACTCAGGTTTTCTTTTGTGGGGGGGAAAACATGAAGAGAATAGCAGTTCAAAAATTTAAACATCTGTCATGGTCCCATAGGAATAATGTGTTGACTGGAATGATGATGTCCCAACCCTGCCCACAGAAAACCATTTAATTCATATGCAATATTAACTGCCATTACTACCATGTGTAACACTGAATAATGCTATTTCTAGAGGAAAATGAATGCAAAGTTTGAAACTGGGATGTCAGGAACATTTCATCTCTTTTACTCCTTACCTTACCATTACTGCCCCTCCCCTACTGTTTGCCAAGCAATTAAAGTGGGAATTCCCTGCTTCTAAGCTACCGGGAGGGCTCTAATTTTGTGGGGGTCCAGGGTTTAATGATTAGAAATGAGAATAGAATTCAGATGAAAAAAAGAGCAGAGTTTCAGGAAGTCGGAGGATAAGGAGCTATCTGGGGAATAGTCTGATCTTTTAATGACTTCCTTTCCCTAATCCTAAAGCAAGCACCAAAGACTTTTTGAGCTTTATGGTCTCTTATTAGTAAAGATGAAAAAATAAATCAGAAATGAACAGGCTATCCTATGCTTGTTGTTTTTTCACATGTATTTTAAACGGGATACATACTCTTCATCCACTCAACAAATATTTAATTTCTACTACATACCTGGGACAGTGCTTGTGTAGTTACGAAGAAGAAGAAAGAGCTTGTTGTTTAGAAGCTCGTAGTCTAGTGGAGAGAAGTAGATGTTAGTTGAGTTGGTACTGTGGGAGCCTGGAGAGAAAAGCACCTGGCTGCTCAGGATAGATAGAGACAGCTTCACAGAATCGGGCCTTGAGGTAGTTCATTCCTGTTCCACACTATTTGGGTACCTACTTTGGACCAGACACAATACTAGAATACATTTGAGAATACAATTATGACATATAAGAGTCTTGTCGTCAAACAGCTTTTAGTGAGAAATACTAATATATAGGTAATCCCAAGTGTGTGGTAAAGGAGATAGCTGGTAAGCACAGGGATGTATGGAAACATTGGGGTCACGATAGAGGCAGTTCTAACTCTGGCAAGAGGACTTAGGGAAGGCTTTTGGGAGAGGTCATCTACACTGGGTCCTGTAAAATGGGTCCACATTACTTGGTGAAAAAGCAGAGGTAAGAACCTTCCAGTAGATGAAATGGCATAGTGAGTTGGTGGTGAGTGTACAGAAGTTCAAATAGTTGGAGTGTAGCTAGAGTAGATGAGTGGCAGTAGGTTAGGATGGCGTAGTATGAAGGGCCAATGTCAGAAAGGACCTTACAGATAGTGCTAATGTGCTTACACTTTTACTTTATCGCCATTTAGGTGCTTTGAATGGTAGAGAATACCAATCTTAAAGGGTCTTTCTAGCAGCTGACAATGAATTACTGATTATTATTATATTGTATTGTATCATATTGTATTTTGAGATGGAATCTTGCTCTGTCACCCCAGGCTGAGGTGCAGTGGCATGGTCTTGGCTCACTTCAACCTCTGCCTCCCAGATTCAAGCAAATTTCATGTCTCAGCCTCCCAACAGACACGTGCCACCACACTCAGCTCATTTTTATAGCTTTAGTAGAGATGGGGCTTTACCATGTTGTCCAGGCTGAGCTCAAACTCCTCACCTCAGGTGATCTGCCCACCTTGGCCCCCCAAAGTGCTAGGATTACAAGCATGAGCCACTGCACCCGGCCAGATTATTTTCAATAAGTATAATTTATAGCAATTTTTTGCTAAAGGTAGTCCAGGCAGTTGTTAAAAGATTTAAACAGTAAGAGAGTACCACTTTGTTCTGTTCCCCAGAGGAAGCCACTGTTTCTTGAGTATTCAAGCAGCATATTCTTAATACCGGAATAGTGTTAGAAAGAAACAGTTTTAAAAGGAAAAGGAGAGGCTGGGCATAGTGGCTCACTCCTGAAATCCCAGCACTTTGGGAGACTGAGGTAGGGGGATCCTTTGAGTCTAGGAGTTTGAGACCAGCCTGGGCAACATGGTGAAACTGTGTCTCTACAAAAACATACCAAAACACAACAACATCATCAACAACAACAAACAAACATTAGCTGGTGGCACAGGCCTGTAGTCCTAGATACTCAGAAGGCTGAGTTGGGAGGATCACCCAATCCCAGGAGGTTGAGTCTACAGTGAGGTATGATCATGCCATTGCATTCCAGCCTGGGCGACAGAGTGAGACCCTATCTCAAAAAAACCCAAAGCACCACATATCAAAAAAATTTCTTTTCTATGGAATTCCCAAGTGTTTTATCGAGAAAATCTTAAGTATTTCAATTAAATAACAGACCCTCTTCAGAAAAAGATGAGGAAAAAGCCCTTACCATAGTATATGAGGTACAGACTGGTTCAGGATCAGGATGCTTATTAATAGTCTGTCTCTGTTTGAAATGGGAGAGTTCCCTGATCCCCCTCACAGTAAGTACAACAGGGGTGTGGCTGTACATACTCAAACACCTTACGGGAGGGGGAGCATGAAGATGGGCAGGTACAGAAGCCAGGGCAAGTGTCCCCGGGCTCCAGCCCCACTTCAGCGTCCAAGGGTGGGAGCCTGCAACTCTCGAAGCCCAAGTGGATGTGTGTTACAGTGAGCTCCTTTAGCTTTGCAGATGGCTTAAGTGCTAACCTGTTCAGTGTTCTCTTGTTACCCAGGCCCTTGTCTGACATTCAGGAAGATTCAGGTTGTACATGGACTTGAAGGATGAATGCATGGGTTTTATTGAGTCATGGAGGTGGCTTTCAGCCAGATGGATGGGGAGCTGGAAGGGGATGGAATGGGAAGATGATCTTTCCCTGGAGTTTGGCTGTCCAGCAGCCAGTTTCTTCTCTGGCTGTCCCCAGCCAAACTGGGGTTGTTCAAACATTCCTTCTCTTTTCTCTGCTGCACCATTTTGCTATTCTTCTGCCCCTCCATTCGTCTCCTTGTGGAGCCAGGGGCTTGGGGTTTATATGGATACAGGATAAAGAGGCATGGCAGGCCAAAAGGCAATTTTGGGTGCAAAAACAGGAATGCCTGTTCCTATTTAGGGAGGCAGGTTTCCAGGCTTGAAGGTAGGGCTTTTGCTGGAGAACTGCCCTCTTCTACCCAGTATTTTCTCTGTCTTCTGTCTGTATCATATTGAGAGAGTATTTGAATGTAAAATGAAACTTACTCCAATTCTTAAATCTTACTTTTTGTTTGTATAAAAGGTATATGACACTTCAGATAATTCACCTGACCTTGGAGTACTTGGCAGAGAAAGTTTAAAAAGACTTATAAAGTAAATATGAAGTTTTAGTTTTAAAACATTAATTTATTTTGAAAAAGGGAATTACATTTATTAGATTGTCTTGATTTTCTTTTCTCTCTTCCCTGTGAGAACATAATATTAAATATGATTATGAATGCCCTTTATTAGATGACTCATTCTCCTAATGCTTAAAATGAGTATGTAAATATCATATTAGATACTACTAGGTTGGTGCAAAAGTAATTGCAATTTTTGCCATTGAAAGTAATGGTGAAGGCCAGCCTTGGTGGCTCATGCCTATAATCCCAGCACTTTGGGAGGCTGAGGCAGGTAGATCACAAGGTCAGGAGTTCAAGACCCGCCTGGTCAAGATGGTGAAACCCCATTGCTACTGAAAATACAAAAATTAGTTTGGTATGGTGGCAGGCACTTGTAATCCCAGCTACTCGGGAGGCTGAGGCAGAGAGTCGCTTGAACTTGGGAGATGGAGGTTGCAATGAGCCGAGATTGAGCCACTGCACTGCAGCCTGGGCGACAGAGCAAGATTCTGTCTCCAAAAAAAAAAAAAAAAGAAAAGAAAAAAAAAAGAAAGTAATGGTAAAAATGCAATTATCTTTTGCAACCTACTCTTAAAGGTAGTTAGGTCATCAAGAGGTTTCCAATTTTTTTGAAATAGTCCAGTAATGCTAGATGGATTTTTTTTTTTAATTTCACTTAATATTAAGTTGGGACTCTTTTTTTTTTTTTTTTTTTTTAAATGCCTACAGCACCCGGTATTCCCAGGTGGTCTCCCATCCAAGTACTAACCAGGCCTGACCCTGCTTAGCTTCCAAGATCATAAGTTGGGACTCTTGAGCATAAATAGCAAACTATCTTCGGACATTCAAAGTGAAATAATTTTATAGTCCATACTTTTTAAAAATTCATCATGTAGCAAGAGGAAGGAAAGACATTCAAAAAGGAAGAAAATGATACAACATTAGGCAATGCCATCTGCAGTTACATATGGTATTTTAAAAGTTTGTATTTTATCATGCAAGGTAGGAATTTGGGAATATTGGTATAAGAAAAAAAGTCTTGTTGACACAAGGATTTGGTTTAAAGTTCTAAATGCCATTACTGTGCCCTATATTTATTCTTTCATAAATACCCAATTTTGTTTTTAACATCACTATTGAGATTTTTCTCATCAGTTATGAAGTATTTCAAGGGCTGATTTGGGTGTTATAAACTGATTTATCAGGTAATCAGGGCATTTTAGGACATTTTAAATATTAAATATTAAATGAATGATCATTTTAATCTTATTTTCTTGGGAAAAAGACTTTAAAAAAAATCATCCTATGTGCTACCCTTTCTTGAGTCCACCGTGCATAAACATTTGGTGCTGTTTGGTGACCTTAAGTCTCTAAGCTCCTCAGCGTTAAAATGATATCTTTATGAATACAGTTTGTATTCTAAAATTGTACTTTTGGGGGCAGTCTTGTAGCTCTTTTAGGTTTTAAGCAGAGATCAAAGTATTTAAAAAATTGAACAGGACATACTTTTAAAAAAATAGGCAAGCATAAAATCTTGTTTTAAACATTTAACTTAAAAAAATTAATCAGAATTTTCCCCCTATAGGAAAGGTTAGTTTAAAACGAGCATGTCCAACTGACAGCTTTGAATATGGCCCAACGCAAATTCGTAAACTTTCTTAAAACATTATGAGATTTTTATGTGATTTTTTTTTAAAGCTCATCAGCTGTTGATAGTGTTTGTTGTTGTTGTTGTTTTGAGACAGTCTTGCTCTGTTGCTCGGGCTGGAGTGCAGTGGTGCAATCTCAGCTCACTGTAGCCTCCACCTCCTGGGTTCAAGCAATTCTCCTGCCTCTGCCTCCTGAGTAGCTGGGACTACAGATGTCCACCACCATGCCTACCAATTGTTTTTTTGTGTTTTAGTAGAGTCAGAGTTTCACCATGTTGGCCAGGCTGCTCTTGAACTCCTGACCTCAAGTTATCTACCCTCCTCAGCCTCCCAAAGTGCTGGGAATACAGGCATGAGCCAGTGTTAGTGTTTTTTATGTGTGGCCCAAGACAATTCTTCTTCTAGTGTTGCTCAGGGAAGCCAAAAGATTGGACATGCCTGGAAAACACTGCATGCCCTGAAATTGGAGTTTTAACAGATTAGGATATGTTAAGAATTTAGATTTTAAAAGTTCTTATGCACAGTTTTCTAAATCTTTTGTTAATTGGGTAAAATGGTTGCCAGAAGTGATTGTGTGTGTGTGTGTGTGTGCTTTTTTAAATCAACATCATAGAGTTTATAAAAGTTTTTTATAGAGTGTATAATTTAGAGGAGTTTTTTTTTTTTTGCCCTGCAATCATATTTACAGTTGAAAAAGCTTTTGGCCATTACATTTAGCTATAAATTAGTATTAGTGTGCATATGATTTCTGATTATTTCTCCTCTTGAGTAGGAACTAGAAACTAGTCCTGTAATGTTTGTGTATTTGTTCTAATTACATATCCCTCTTTATTTGAACACTTGTATGTTTTCATTGCCTATATGGTGAATTCTGAGTTTTTTATAACCTAACACACAAGATTGACATCTCTGCCCTGAAAAATTCCTAAACATCCTTGAAGTCTAATTCTGCTGCTACTTACTCTCTGAAATCTTTTTTGATTACCTAGCTGGAAATGATCTAATGTCCCATTCTTTAGCAATACATTCTCTTGTGTTAAAACTTATGCTGTAAATGTCTTAGTCCCCTTCTAGATTATAAATTGTCTTACTTGTTATTATATTATCTACATTCATACATTGGACAAAAAGCACCAAGCACTGTTATAGATGCGAGGGAGACAGCAGTGCAGGAGAATCTTGGTTCTTGTCTTCATGGGATTTATATTCCACTTTGGAAAACAGTGATGAGAGAGACAGAAAATTAAATAAATACATAGATAGAACTTTTAAGATCTCAGATGCTTAGAATGTGAAACTCCATGATGTGGTAGAAAGTTTGCAGATAGCACCAATGTATTGATAAGGTGATCATGGAAGGTATGATCTTTGAAGATGAGACATTTATGCCAAGATCTGAATGATACAAAGGACTGGTCACTTGAAGATTTGGAAACAGAATTTTTGAGGCTGAAGAAAAGGTAGTTCTAAGGCTTAAGAGAGAGAGAGGTAGAAAAGGACAGGAGAAGTGATGAGAGTAGGATCTAGATTATGCAGAGCTGTAAACCAAGGTAAGGAATTTAAAATTTATTCTAATTTCATTGGAAAGCCAATGAAGAGTTTAAGTCTTTAAGGGATTGTTTGATTACATTGGGTCCACCCAGGATAATCTCCCTATTTTAAGGTCAGCTAACTAATAAACTTAATTTTATCTGCCAAGTTCCTTTTACCATATAATGTAGTATATTCTCTAGAGTAACAACAGAGTGCAAGTCTTGAGGGCCTAAATGCTGCCTAATTTTGCACGCTTAGGTTTTATTTAACCTAGTATCTATTTAATATCTTACAAGAACAGTGAAGCAGAACTAACTTAGGATAGCTGAGTTGTTGAGTTATCACAGTTTTTCTGATTTCTTTTGCCTTTACTGATATGCCTACTCTTTGGCATTACCTCTTATTTGCCAACACCCATACTATAACCCCAAACTGTTTCTCTTTAGTTATTTAACTAAATTAACATAAAGATGTGTCCTGCATTTAAAGAAATTTTGTTGTAGATATTTTCCAGAGATATCTGTATTTTCTCATGGATGAAAATTTATGGGTTGATTTATTGTAGATTCTAAAAGGACATTTTCAAATCTGTTTGAGTTTTCTCATTTTTACTTATTCTGATTATAATTAATTCATTCAATAAATTTTTATCGAGTACCTACTACTCCAGAGCCAGCTACTATATAGTAAGCATCAGAATGATAACAGTTGAACAAGTAACGTCTTATGAGGAATGAGGCTTGAAAAAGTACAAGCTGCTCTGAGAGGTACCTTAGTAAAGGAAGTTACTGCTGAGACATGGAGAGTTGAAGCGATCTAGTCAGCATTGGCTTTGGAGTCAGACCGCCTCTTCACTGTTGGGCTAACTCGGATATTTTAAAAAATTTCTTTGAGCCTCAATTTTTCTATATGTGTGAATAGTGATACCTTTATCTCTATAGAAGTTTTACTAGGGTTAGGTTAGATTGAATATATGAAAATGTTTAACATAATGTTTGCCACTGGTTTAGAAGCATATTTATCATGAAACTAATGAAGTTTAGTGAACTCAAGTGTATAGCCCTTTCTAAGGCCCTTGCAGGCGCAGCCCTAGCAATATTGAATTAATTTGTGTTTTTCTTAAGGACTCTCCCACCCACTTTCCCCTTCATTATAGGCTCCTGGTCTCCACAAAATCTGAGTCTGCCTTTGCCTGCGGGTTAAGTGAGAAACAAATGTTAATTTCTCTTTCCTCTAATGTTGTAACTTCAGTTTGGGTCCAACCTAGAAGTATTTAACTTAAAAAAAAAGTAGAAATTATATATATTAGGGTTGTAGGAATTTTGTAAAATTCAGAAAAACTAAAATTCTTGTAATTCCTAGGGAGGGAACATTGTATTTTATCTTTCTCTGGTTTTCTCTGTGTACATATGTAATTTATTTTTTAAAAGCTGGTTTATATCATATTAAATACATAATCTGCATTTTCGCATATATGGATTATATAATTATGTAGCATATCATTATCTTCTACAACGTAATTTTAATTGTCTTGTAAATGTGCCAAAAGTGTAATTAACCAAGCTGTTGTTAGTAATCATTGAAGTTTTCTTCTAACATTTCAGTAGTATAAGTAACACCAAATGTCTTTAAATTATAAGTCTTTGTAGAGGTACCTGTACATAAGATAATTTCTTTTAATTGGGCTTGCTTGAGTATAAGAATTGTCCTTCTTCATTTTTGGCTACTGTAACAAAATATCTGAGACTGGGTAATATATAATGAACAGAAATTTATTGGTTCATATTTATAGGGGCTGAGAAGTTCAAGAGCATGGCACCAGCATCTGGTGGGGGCCTTCTTATTGTGTCATCTGAAGTTGGAGGACAGAAGAGGGCCAGAGCAAGCCAGGGATCAAATTTGTAGCCTCAGGCTTTTTAATAAAAGACATTATCCATCACTGTGAGTGGAACATGAATACCTCCCATTAGGCCCAGCTCCCAACACTGTTGCACTGGGGATTAAATTTCTAATACAGGCTTTTGGGGGACATACTCAAATTATTGTAAACATTTTGAAAATTCTAAAGACTTACCATGTGTCCTCACTGGCCCTACAATATCGTTGGCTATTTTTATAGTACTCTTGTGTTTCTTTCTTTCTTTGATCCTTTAATATAGTAAAACATTCTTCTGGTGTTTTTTTGTTTTGTTTTGTTTTGTTTTGTTTTTTAGACAGAGTCTTGCTCTTACACTCAGGCTGCACTGCAGTGGTGCAGTCTCAATTCACTGCAGCCTCTGCCTCCTAGGCTCAAGCGATTCTTGTGCGTCAGCATCCCAAGTAGCTGGGACTACAGGCATGTGCCACCTTGCCTGGCTAAGTGTTCTATTTTTAGTAGAGAAAGGGTTTGGTCACATTGGCCAAGCTGGTATCAAACTCCTGGCCTCAAGTGATGTACCCACCTTGGCCTCCCTAAGTGATGGGATTACAGACATGAGCCATTGCACCCAACCAGAGCATTTTTCTATGTATTTATTACTCCTTCATATTTTTTCTCATGTTAATTGCCAGTACTTACACAAGATACCTGGAAAGCTTTTTGACAGGAAGAAGTAAGTTTCTTTCTCCTATAAGCAAGTCTTGAAGCTGTATAGCACTCCAAATTAAAAGGCTATTTCAAAATGGTTTTCCTACTGTAGTGCGTGGGAACTTTAATAGCAGAATCTAAAGCAGTGCTTGTTGTTTCTCATCCCTGGCAGCACATGCCAAAGCTTGGGCATTACCCACAGATTCTTTGTTAGTGTTTTAAAAGCTCCTCAAACTGCTAAAGGGATTCTGCAGTGTAACCAACTAAGCTCAGAAACTTAGTCCCATGGCTGCATCACAACATTTTTTTTCCACACACAGGGGTCAGAGTTTTAACTTAAAATATTCCATGTCCTCTGTAGAAGGTTATATTTTACCATAATATCAATTATTTAACAATTGCTATACTATTATCCCATGAGGGCATCTTCATTGAATGCCCTTTGTGGGTTAATTTTAAATCACTTCTTAAAATAATATTTAATGAACACCTGTGTAAAAAATGTTGTGATATACACCATGAGATACAAGGCAAAATCAGGTCTGGGTTCTTCCCTTGGGATTTTTATAGACAGGAATGGATATGAGGTGTATACACACAGGTACAACATGTGTTTGTGCCGTAAGAGGTAGGAACAATTGAGGGAAGAGGAGATGAATTGATTCTAGGTGGGTTGCTGGATTGCTTCATGGGAATTTACGTTTGAGCCAAACCATAATTTGGACCAATAGAGCAATTCATCATCCTTTACTTTAAAAAAATTAATTCAGTTTATAAAGCTTGCTCATAATACATATTGATCCTTATAACAGCTCTACAAGATAAGTTAGATAGTTATTCCCATTTTATAAATGGAGTGGTCAAGTCTTAGAAAATTGATTTTTTTTTTCCAGCCTTATCAAGCTACAAAATGAAAGATTCAAAACTTGAACCCAAGCCTTCAGTCTCCATATGCTGGAGCCTTTTGATGTATCTCAGTAGAGTAGCAAAGAGCTATACTAGTAAGAAGCTGTAAGTTTTAGAAAGGGCTGATTAGTTAATTTTATTGTTAGGATGCAAGTTCTGAAACAGTTGGAGATAAAGCTATAGTATGGTCAGCAAAAAAATGGCTCCCTAAAAAACTGTCTACTTCCTAGTTCCCGGAATCTATGAATATGTTAGGTTATGTGACAAAAGGGAATTAAGATGGCTTATCAGATAACTTGAAAATAGGAAGATCATCCTGGATTATTGAGGTGGGCCAAATGTAAGGGTCTTTAAAGTGATTACTTAAGAGTGGAAGAGGGAGGCAGAAAAATGAGAGTCAGAAAAGGAGACTTGAGAAGGAGCAAGGTCAGTCCTACAGAATGAGAAAGACTCAATCTACCATTGCTCGCTTTGAAGATGGAGACAGAGCGCTATGAACCCAAAAATACAGTGGATCTGTAGAAGCCAGAAAGGACAAGGAGACAGATTCTCCGTTAGAGCCTCCAGAAAGGAGTGCAGCCCTGCAGACACCTTGATTTTAGCCTGGTAAAACACGTTTTAGGCTTCCGACCTGCGAGACTAAGTTATCAAATTTGTGTTTTAAGACACTAAATTTGTGGTAATTTATTTTGGCAGCCACAGGAAATTTAATACGCTTAGGAAGTATTTTAGTGTAGGAAGACTAATTACCATGACCTTAGGGCACTCCATGACTAAACTCCGAACTGTCTCAGTTCCACTGTTAGCAGTGGAAATACATGGAATGTTCTTGAGCAGAAGCGTGAAGAACTATTTTGATGTTTACTTATTAGAAAGGATATTGGTGAGAGGAAAATTAAGATTCTATTAGATGCTAGGAACACTTCTTTTGAGACTCACTCCTGAAAGTAACATAGAACACACAGGTAAGTCTTGCCTGTAGAAGACTGAATATATCTCCCAGCGCTGAGTGCAGGCCACTTAACATCTGTAATCACAGCACCTGGGGCGGCTGAGGCAGGAGGATCACCTGAGGTTAGGAGTTCAAGGTTACAGAGAGCTGTGCTCACATCACTGCATTCCAGCCTGGGTGACAGAGCAAGACCCTGTCCCTAAAAAAAGGGGAGATAGTTCGATGGATGGATAGATAGATAAAGATAAAGATAGACACAAAGAAAGGATATTGGCAAGGGGAAAATTAATTAAGATTCTGTTAGATGCTAGGAACACTTCATTTGAGACTCACTCCTTGAAGTAACATAGACACACAGGTAAGCCTGTAGAAGACAATAAATATATCTCTCAGTCCTGAGTAGCCTTTCACATCTGTAATCACAGCACCTTGGGAGGCCAAGGAGAAGGATCATCTGAGGTCAGGAGTTGGAGGTTACAGAGAGCTATGTTAATGCCACTACACTCCAGCCTGGGTGACAGAGCAAGACCCTGTCCCTAAAGAAAGGGAGATAGGTGGATGGATAGATAGATTTAAAGACAGACACGTGGGTCAAGATCTCCCACTAAGTTTATATATCCCTGAAAATCTCATTGCCATTGTATCATTTCACCTCATTCTCATATCCCATGAAAAATAGAGAACCAGTTTGGCACACATCTAACTTATCTCTTCTTATGCTTTTCCATTGTACCATAACTAACTATAAATCCAAACACTGAAAGGTTTCAAATCTGAGCTTTATTTGATGCCTTAGTACCTGTAGAAGTTAAATTTATACCAGTAACTTTTTTCAATGCATAATTATTATTTTGAAGGAAAAAAAACTTGTTGATCTCTGTAGACATAACTCTATTCTATGTCTAAGGTCTTCAGTAAAGATGAACAGTTAAGTTTATCAATAAAGCACCAGAGTCAATTAAGGCAACTAAAAGGAGCACTAATTTTAACTCATTTTACGCTAGTTAATATTGTCAATAATCTTCCTGTCAGTTTTTTAAACCACAAGTCTTAAATTAGGCCAAACATGCCTAGGTAAAAATGGAATGTAAAGGGATTTTTTTGTGGGTTTTTTTTTTTTTTTTTGAGATACAGTCTTGCTCTGTCAGTGAGATTGGAGTGCAGTGGCACGATCTCTGCTCACTGCAGCCCCTGCTTCCCAAGTCCAAGAGAATCTCATGCCTCAGCCTCCCAAGTAGCTGGGGAATGTAATATTTAAGACATTAAGAATCCTATTCATCCTATTTAGTCATTTTTTTTTGTAGCTTGACAGGGTTTTTTTTAAAGTTGAATTTTATGTTTATATTTATAACATTTACATATGAAACCATTTACTAAAAGCAGTGAAACTGGTTATAGCAAACACTGATAATGAAAGTGAGAGATGTTGTCAGTGTGGTCTTTAAACAGTGTTACACAATTTATTTGCGTTTCATTTTGATCAGAAAATTATATATATTTTTTAAGACGTGGTCTCTGTTGCACAGGCTGGAGTGCAGTGGCGAGATCTCAGTTCACTGCAACCTCTGCTTCTCGGGTTCAAGCGATTCTCCCACCTCAGCCTCTTGAGTAGCCGGGACCACAGGCACGTGCCACCACAGCTGGCCAATTTTTTTTGTGTTCTTCGTAGAAATGAGGTTTCGCCACGTCGCCCGTGGTCTCGAACTCCTGAGCTCAAGCAGTCTGCCCACCTCAGCCTCCCAAAGTGCTGGGATCATAGACGTGAGCCACTGCACTCCGCCCAGAAAATATTTTGAATTCATATATGTATATGTATATGTAGTGTAAATGATAACATTGATAGAGATGACAGGAGCTTTATTCTGAGATATGTACAAACTTGGTAACATGAGGTAATGTTTCAGTGATTTTCCATGTTGAAATTTGGCCCAATATATTTTGATTATATATCTATATTTAATTATAGTTTTTAAAATAGCGAAGTAGATTTAAAAATTCAAATTAAACTATCGTGGAATCTCTACTGGTTTGAAATAAATTACTGAGTAATTGGCAACATTGTAAAATGTAAAATTTTTAACTTGGCTTTCTTTTAGATTTGAAGCATAGTGACTAATGAACAAAATGGTCATAACTTTCTTTACAACTCTTATCATTTAAGTCACTGATGAATATCAACGATACATGCAGTAAAAATTTGGACAAATACTTTGGCTGCAAACTGGTTTACTGAATAGTAGCTTGAATCATAGTCTGAGTCAACAGTAGTAGGCTTACAATTGTGTCTTAGGGGACTAAGAGGTTATTTTGGGGAGCTTTTAAAATGTATTCTTTGTTTTGAAAGACCATTTTCCTTCTGGAAGTTCTAGGCCTTATGAGAAATTACCTATTCTGGATTTGCCACAAATAATGATTATATAAATAAGTCCTGTGCAGTGAATCATGTGCTTTCAGTAAGAGGATTTTGAAAGCCTTTTGTAAAACAAAGTCATTCTCATAATAGTTATTTAGGATAGAATCAAATTGATTTACATGCTTTCTTTATTTCAAATACGAAGGGAAATTGTTTGTAAATATATTTAAACTTTTAATAGAACGGTAGTATGCTATCAGTGTGGAAATAACTCACTTGTTAAATAAATATTTAGGGTGTATTTGCTACATATCAGGCATTGTAACACAGGGACTAATGAAAGAGGAAAAAAAATCAGAAGCATGAAAGGAGAGCCGAAATAGCTCCATAATCTCACTTTCCAGGGATAACTTCTACGGACATTTTGTTGTGCGTCTATTACTTTTTTAATATATACATTTTTAAATAAAATGGAATTGCCTCAAATATGCTATTTAATAGCTTGCTTCTTTTTATACTATTTGAAAATTAAGAAAAGATTATATTTCATTTAAAATTTTAAATAGATAATGGAAATTGGTTTCCTCCCCATTTAAACTAGAATATAAGTCTAACTTTATAAATCTTGACAATTTGGATTTTGTCCTTCTAACTCATAAAATTAATAATTTAAATTTCACCTGGTTAGATTTAAATAGAATATAGAATTTGCATTAAAATGCTACATAAAAGCCTCAGATTTGTAGTAGCTATCAGCACTTCTATGCATGTGTCAGGGACTGCTCTAAATACTGCTTTATATATATTAACTCCTCTATTCTATACTTCTACTCCCATTTTATAGAGGAGGAAATTGAAAGATTGAGAAGTTAGGTAACTAAAGTTACGGAGCTGGAATGACAGGAGTAAAGATTCGACCCAGGCAACCCAGACTCCAGAGTTCCGATCTCAACTACTAAGCTGCTAGAATAGCTTTTCTGGTAACTATTTTTAATTAAAATATAATTCGAGTGATCTAACAAGTCATCATACTAACAAGTCAGTGATTTGTAATGTAAAATTACTCACTGTAATACATTTAATATAATTGTTTCTCTGTGCTGCAAAAATCGTAGCGAATGCAATGTAATTTATTACTCTCCCTCCCACCTCCAGCATCTCGTAGTAATCCTTATGCCCTGTGGACCTCCCGCCACCCTCTGTTATGTCTGTCAACTACCATCAGTTTCCTTGCTTGCTGGGGACTGAAGCGGTGAGGGCATACCCCCAGGGGTCCGGGGCTAGGGCTAGGCCGGCTGTGCGGTTGGGCGGGGTCCTGTGCCCCGCTGCGGAGTGCCGGTCGGGAAGCGGAGTGAGAAGCAGCTGTGTAATCCGCTGGATGCGGACCAGGTCGCTCCCCATTCCCGTCGGGAGCCCGCCGATTGGCTGGGCTTGGGTGCACGTGACCGACATGTGGCTGTATTGGCGCAGCCCGCCAGGGTGTCACTGGAGACAGAATGGAGGTGCTGCCGGACTCGGAAATGGGGTAGGTGCTGGAGCCACCATGGACAGGCTTGCTGCGGGGGTAGGGGAAGGCGGTCCTCGCCCCTGCACTGCCTTAAACTGATGGCCTTTCCTTGGCACAGGGTCCACTGCCACATGCCAAACGAGGAGGCAGGGGCGTCGTCCCCCCGCCCCCCACTGCAGCACTGGAGATGGATTTCCTGTGCTTTGGATCCAGGGTTTTTGACAGAAGAGGAAGAAGGGGGAGGGGTAGAAGTGTTAAGGGGAGTCTGCTGAGAAAAAGCTGTTTTTGAAGCTAGAAGAGGTTTTTGTTTCTATAATGCCGTTTGACAGAGTGGAATAACAGTATCTAAGGCAACGGGTAGAGGACAACAAAGAATGGAGCATATTCATGGCGAGGAGCAAAAGCTCTAGCCCATTGAAAGGCTTCTTTTCCTCCCTGGTGACAAGGACACATGCAGTGGTGGCCAAAAGAGAGAGGAGACAAAACTGCTGCAGATGGCTGATGTGAATCTAGAGGAAAGAGCTACTGGGAATGAGAGAGGAGGAGGCAGGTACTGCAGAGCGTGAGTGGTGGTGTTGGTTGGTGAAATATTGGTCACCAGTATTGTGACTGCTTTTGTAAAACATCTAAGTAAACTCCCTATGAATAGGGTGGCAAAAAGATACCAGTGTCTTTGTTAGTTACAAAATTCAGTGGTAGTGGCTTTTTGCGGATGACTGCAGCAGTATTTTTCTCCCTCTGTTAGGCTTAAAAGACAACTGCAGAGGAATAAGAAACCTTGCAGCAAATGCTGGGGGTAGAAGCCCATTTACAAGAAGCCATAGTTTATAAATGCAGCCTGAGCAGGAGAAAAAAAAATTATTGTTTTTTAAAGTAGGAAAAATGTTAGGCCACAAATGTTTGTCAGTGGAATGTACTGGACACTTTGATTCTACATCACGAAAGAGATGCTCAGATTCTTTGATTTAACATAAATCCTATAGGAAATCTTAATAAATTATGTATGAAACAGTGGATCTTTTCCTTTGTTAGTGAAGCTTTTATGCCATTAATTAGGTCATTCAAGAGCAAAGCACTTTTTAATGTAAATTACTTTGTGAAAAATTATAGTGAACAAATTTTTGTAGGCCTAATATTTAAGACCTATATTTGAGTAATTTTATATTTCTCTTTGGTTGCTTTTAGATAACATCAAATAAAGTCTATAGGCAAATGTTTTAAATTAAAGCAATATGGCTTTTCTTTTAGCTGTATTTCTGTTTAGTGAATACTCAAAAGTTATACTCTTGTTATAAAGTGTATTTAATTGAGCTTATTTTTTTCATTTACCTAAATGTAAAAGCCTATTGTTATGCATATTTATAGTAGCCAGCCTGCCACACCTCCCAACTCCCTGAAGGAGGATGGCAGTGGCTTTGTAAAGCTAAAGCCCTGCAGGGTCAGTGACAGTGCTTCTTAAATAATGTTTATGTAATGGAAGGTCTTAAGATAACCTACTGAATTATTTCAGTAATATTTTCAAAATAATATAGAATTGGGCTGACTTAGATAAATAAAACTACATAAATTTTTCACTGATAAATTTAAACAATTCTTTAAAAATTATTTCTGCTTTAAGAATTAGTTGATCATGGGTATCAGGGTTAATAGTACTCAGGAGCCGGGCGTGGTGGCCCATGCCTGTAATACCAGCTAAACAGGAGGCCAAGAGAAGCTGAGGCTAGAGGATCACTTGGGCCTCGGAATTCAAGACCAGTCTGGGCAACCAACCAAGACCCTCTCTCAAGAAAAAGTACTTAGAGTCTCTGTTTTTAAATCTGATGGAAATGATAGCTAGAATTAAAGATGTCACATTAAAATTTCAAATGAAATTTAACAGCTAATATTACTCAGTTCTTTGAATTCCATTAGCATAGTGTTTGAGACATAAAATCATTATTTTTACATAAATTACCTTCTTTTACCATTTTAACAGCTCAGTGTAGCATTATTTTTATTTTAAATGTTAGAACTCCTAATCAAGTAAGTTGTGACTTTACCCAAGGTCAAATATCGTATAACAAAGCAAAGAATTTAAGTCTTCTATTTTATTCTAATTCTATAAAACAATTTCATAATGCCTCGTATACATACAAAATAATACATAACAGAATTATGATTTGAGAAGCAATGTAAGTCACTGACAAATTATTCAAAAAATGAAAAGGCAATCTTACTTGATTGTGGATTTTTATCTACAATGTAAGAATGCTTTATAAAATACCTGGTGACTAAGCAAATGGAGAAGCAGCAGTTTTCATAATGACATTCATAAACAACTTTTTAAAGATCATCTTATTAATCATATGAACACATCTAAGTAGAACAGTGTTAGATTGAGATGTTTTTCTGAATTAAATAAGAAATAAAGAACTAAAGTTGATTTCATTCCTCTTATAGTATATGTAATCTATGACTGAGCTACTGGCTTTACTGGTCTTTGAAATTATTTGCTGCTACTTGATATGGCCTGAATTGTGCCATTAAGGAATTTAAAATTAAATATTCGTAAATGTTTTATGAACTGAATCTAAGCTATTGAAGTTTTTGTTTTTTCTTTTCTTTTCTTCTTTTTTTTTTTTTTTTGAGACAGGGTCTCACTTAGTCTCCTAGGCTGGTGTGCAGTGGTGAATCTGTCTCACTGCAGTTTCAACCTCCCAGTCTCAAGTAGTGCTACCGCTTCAGCCCCCAAATAGCTGGAACTACAGGCGCACACCACTACGTCCAGCTAAGTTTTGTATTTTTTGTAGAGACGAGGTTTGGCCATGTTGCCCAGGCTGGTCTTGAACTCCTGAGCTCAAGTGATCCTCCCACCTCAGCCTCCTAAAGTGTTGGGATTATAGGCATGAGCCACTGTGAAGTTTTTCATTTGCATTAATTGCTCTGTAGATTTTACCATTTTTGTCTGTTTTATGCTGTTACTCATTTTATGTAATTTAACCAATCTTTTACACTTGTATATGTTTAAATGTTCTCTTCAATTTTGATCTCTCTTCTCCCCCTTTTCTTGTATTAGAGTCTGAAACCTACCTATGCAGCACGTAAGATGGGATAGAGTATTTATGATTCAGAAAAAGATGGTTAATAGTTGAGGAAATACATTCACTACATATTTATTAGAATACCTTCTAAATATCATCTGTGAAAGGTACTGGAGTCAAATAAGACATGTAAACTAATCTCTGAGAATCTCAGTAGAATTATGTGAACTTTCATTGCAAGTTAAGCACTGCTTTGGCTACTCCTAGGATATTTAAAGATTTATATCATGTAAAATATCCTCTAATTTAGAAGAATATGGTGGATTGCTCTTTGAAACACTGCTTTTTCATAAAATCTGTTTAGTCATAATTTTTGAAAACTAAATTACCTTTTGAAGTTCTAAGTATCTTGAATGTACAATGAGAACGTTAAGTGAATAGATATGTTCTCAGAAGTTGACTTTGTAAATCAAATCATGACATCATCAGGTGATACAAGGTAAGCCTTCTCCCCTCTATTCTCATACCCTGCTCCCACTCCTCTTGTGTTTTTAAATATGCATGAATTCTTGAGAAATGTTTAGCATCATTTTGTGAGTCTTTTTTTACAGTTGAGATTTTTTTTAAAAATTGTGATAAATATATATAACATAAAATTTACCATCTTAACCACTTTTAAGTGTACAGTTCTGTGGCATTAAGTACATTATTATGCAACCATCACCACCATCCATCTCTAGAAATTTTTAATCTTCCCTAATTAAAACTCTGTGCACATTAAGCACTAACACGCCATTTTCCCCTCCTCCTGGCAACCACCACTCCACTTTTTGTCTCAATGAATTTGACTATTCTAGGAACCTCATATAAGAAAAACCATTTAATATTTATTCTTTTGCAATGGGCTTACTTCACTTAGCATAATCCTTGAAGGTTTATCCATAAACCTCGAAGGTTTATCCATATTGTAGCATGTATTGGGATTTCCTTCCTTTTTAAGTCTAAATGATGTTCCATTGCATGTATATGCCACATTTTGTTTAGCCATTCATCTGTCAATGGACACTTCAGGTTGTTTCCACCTTTTGTCTATTGTGAATAATGCTGCTATGAATGTGGGTGTACAAGTGTCTGCTTGGGTTTTTTTGTATATACTCAAACCTGTATTTTTAATTTACATAATTTTTGAACGTTATTAACTCAATACTGTTTTTAAGATCTATCCATCTTACTTTATGTCTGTCTAGTTTGTGATGCTAACTCTGCTGTATAGTATTCTGTAGTACCTATCGCTGTTCCTCCAGAGACGGCCGTAAGTTTTTTCCAGATCCCTTTTACCACAAACACCTTTATGGTGTACATTCTTGTATGTGACTCGTTAGAGACTGTTATTTACATATCACTGTATAACAAATCATACCAAAGCTTAGTGGCTTAAACAGTTTCTGTGGGGCAATAATTCAGGAATATCTTGGTTGGATGGTCTGACTCAGGCAGGATCTCCTATGAAGTTGCAATTAGGATGTCAGTCAGAGATACAGTCATCTGAAGGGCTTGACTAGACTGAGGGATCTTCTTGCAAGATGGCTAACTCACGTAGTCTCAGTTTTTCATTGGCTGTTGTTTGTCATGTGGGCCTCAGTTCCTTGTCATGTGGGCCTCTCCATGGGGCTGCTTGAGTGTTTTCATGGCATACCAACTGGCTTCCTGCAATGATCCCAACAGGAAGGCCATTTATGACCTAGACTCCGAAGCCACACACCATTGCTTCTGCCATATTCTCTTTATTAGAAGGGAGGCATTAAGTCCTAGCCCACCCAAGAGAGGAATTAGGATCTACCTCTTAAAGGAGTAGGGTCAAAGAATTTGTGGATATATTTAACATCATTACATCGACCAGTTAAACAGTTTCACTAGATTTTTCCCTAGGAGAGGGATCACTGGATTATAGGGCATTGTTTCCTATTGCTGTTTTAGCAAATTAATACAAATTTAGTGGTTTAAGACAACACAAATGTATTATTTTACAGTCCTGGAGATCAGACATGGATTTCACTGGACCAAAATCAGTAACTCTGTGTTTCCTCCAGAGATTCTAGGCAAGAATCCATTTTCTTGCTTTTCTTCAGCTTCTTGCACTCCTTGTCTCATAGCCTTTTTCTCTATCTTCTGTGCCAGCAGCATTTTAAATCTCTCTCGGAATCTACCCCTCTGCTGCTTTTGTTACATATTCTTCTCTGACCCTTGTGCCTCCTTCTTAAAAGAACCTTTGTGTTTACGTTGGGTCCGCCTGATAATCCAGGAAAATCTGCCTCAAAATCCTTACCTTACTCACATCTGCAAAGTCCCTTTAGCCACCTAAGTTAACACATTCATAAGTTTTAGGGGTTAGTATGTGGCTATCTTTGTGGGGCTGTTATTCTGTCTACCACAGGCATACTCATCTGAGTCTTCATTTTTTTAACCTGAAGAATTTTTTTAAAATTATTTTTACTTTTGTGAATGACTGTTACTTTCTTTTAGTAAATTCAGATATGAATTTATCAAGTTTGTTTAAAGCATTGTGTAATATGTAATGATCACCAAGATGGTAAGCAGATAGTCATTGAACAGTATTAAAACATATTTTCCACTACCTATTTTTAGATTTTTGGTTTTATCATCACTTAATTTATATCAGTGTATCAACTACTTCTGACATAGTCTATAGTAGAAACTGAGAAACATTAAAGCAACATGACCTTATTAGGTTTCTCTTTGTAGTTTTTAGACTTGTTATAACACCATTTCTGTGGGTGCTCTATTGAAACTTCAGCTTCCTTACACTGTGAAGTCACCAAAGCATGATGTTGTTCCATTCCATATTTATACACTGTACTTCCTTTTTTCTCCTGATTCCTTCACACTGCATTTCAGCTAAATTAGATGACTATCTGTTCCCCCAAATACATGTCATTTTTTCCACCCTCTGAGCTTTGACCATTCTTTTCCTTCTCCTGGAATACTGTCCTCATATTTATGATTGTTACAATCATGCCATCTCTTAAGTTCCCTTCTAAAATGGCTTTTACATTTTGAGACTTTTCTTCAGTCTTCTCAGCAAGGTGTGATTTTTCTAGCACTCTCTGTTAGTGCTTTCAAACCCACATTTGCTGTTGAATTCTAGGTAATTTCATCTTAGCCTGGGTCCCTTCTCAGAGTCCTGAGGCCAGACCTTTTGTGAAATACTTTGAGAAGTGATCTAGGGGATAGAAGTACAGACCTGAAAAGAGCGAGACAGGGAAAGAAGGACACCTAGTAGAAACGTGTTCTCAAGTTGATCATCACTTTGGATAATTGTGGTTTGACCTGCCCAGACTTTCGGAGGGACCATTCAGAATAAAACTCAGAATTGTCCACCCAAAGGAAAGATCTGTATACTAGCTCCCATTCCCCTTTGGTCAATGATTGCCCCATGCAGTGCTCACTCTTTTATAGGTTGTACATGCATTAGTGTTGGGAACTCACACTGGCGTGTCAGAGATACAGAAAGCAAAGGATACCTCCTGACCCTGATGTGCCGTTAGTTTCCATCTGCAGTGAGCTGATTGCTACAGCAGTGAGTAAAGTAAGCCAAGAGAATGTGAAGTGGGACACAAAAATCTATTTGTATACTGATCCTATTTACCCATTCTATTGAATAGTCCCCGTTTGCTAGATAATAAGCTACTTGAGAACAAGGAACTTGGCAACTTATTGTTTCTCCCTATATTATTTTCCCAGAGCCACTATAACGAAGTATCACTGACTGATAGCTTAAAACAATAGAAATGTATTTTCTTACACATCAGGAAGCTAGAAGTCTGAAATCAATGTGTTAGCAAGGTTAGTTCCTTCTGATGAGGGAGAATCTGTTCTGTCCTAGCTTTTAATGGTTGCCTGAAATACTTGGCGTTCCTTGGCTGAAGCTATCTCACTCCAGTCTCTTCCTCTGATATATGGCATTCTCCCTGTGTGTCTCTATGTCCCTATTTCTTCACATGGTCTTCTTATTCTTATAAGGGTATCAGTCTTTGCATTTAGGGCCCACCCTAATCCAGTGTGACCTCATCTCAAACTTGATCCATCTACAAAGACTCTGTTCCCAAATAAAGTCATATAACATTTTTTGGTGGTGATGGTGGTGGTGTTTTTTGCTCTGTTGCACAGGCTATAGTAACTTCTGGACTCAAGCAATCTTCCCAACTCAGCCTCCCAAGCAGATAGAATTACAATCACCTGCCACCACAGCCGGCTAATTTTTAATTTTCTTTGTGTGTGTAAGGACAGGGTCTTACTATATTGCACAGGCTGGACTTGACCTCCTGTCTGTCTACAAGTGATCCTCCAACATCAGCCTCCCAGAGTTCTGGGATTACAGGTGTGAGCCACTGTGCCTCAGCATATCTTTTTACGAAACACAGTTCAACCCATAACACCCCCTTATGATACTTGGTACCCTGTGAATAATAAGATACCTAAATATGGTACCTTGTGGATAACAGGGAATATTGTCTTATTCTTTTAATGTAAAAGTCATCTTGGACATTCTCTAATTTTGTGCCCTCTCTGTTTGTCCTCTGTGGCTGATAATGCACCCTTTCTGTTCATTCTTACATGTATATTTGTCTTTTATGTGACTATCGCTGAGTAAAGCATTTTGGGAATTTCAAAAGCTAAGTATTAGTTGTAGACCTTGTCTTCAAGATGTTTATGTTCCAGCTGGGAAGACAAAACACCCTAAGGTAAAATGAATAATTAGAGAACAGTTAGGCCAAATTGTATAGTATTCACTGTTCAGTCAGTAAGAAGATTCATTATTGGCTAGAGATGTCAGGAAGGTTTTGTGTAAGCACCTGAGCCGGACCTTAAAAGATGCGGATATATTGTAACAGCAGAGGATATAAGAATATGGTATTCAGAAAGGGGAAGAGCTATAAACAAAAATATAAAGGTAAGAAATAGTTTGTACAGGAAAGTGAAGAGAGTACTTGTGGAAGGTTATCTTGGAACTTAATAAAAAATAACTTTGGAAGGTAGACTATTATCAGATATGCTAGATTGTGAACACCAGGCAGAAGTTATATCATAGTCTTTAAGAGCATGGCATTAAAAACAAATACAGATTTGAATCCTGGCTTAGCATCTTGATCTGCATTTTTAGGAAAGTTATCTACAATTTTGGAGTCCCATTTTTCTTAACTCAAAAATGACAAGCAACACCTACCTCATAGGTGGTTGTAAGGAGTTGATATATAGAAAGCACTTATAGTACATGGGATATTGTGAGTACTAAATAAATATCAGGCTTTCTGAATTTCACACAAACACACAAAAAATAAGGTCATATATGGGGTTTAAATAATATGCTATAGTCAATAAAAAGCTATAGAACTTTATATACTTTTTGTTTTAAAATAATTTTAGTAAAATATTTACTAAATAGTAAAAATTAGTAAATTTGTACTCAACTACAAGGCAAACCTTTAAAAATTTTCAAATGGTAACAATTTTGTAAGCAACAGTCTTCCATTAATCTAATAAACACTATATCAGTGACAATGAATAGATGACCCAAAAAGCCTTATATACTTAACAATTAAGACGGATCTTTGAAGTATCCCCTAGATCGAAGAGGAAATCAAGACGGAAATTGAGTTATTTAGAAATAAAGAGGTGAACACTTCATACTAAAACCTGTGAAATGTAGAAAAGGCTATACTAAGAGAAAAATTGATGTCCTTTATATTATTAGAGAAGAAACAAATAAGTGACTATTTAAGTGAAGTAAGGAAATAAATGAATTAATATTTACTTTATTTATTTTTTGAGGTTGGAATCTCACTCTGTTGCCCAGGCTGGAGTGCAGTGGCGTGATCTCGGCTCACCGCAACCTCCGCCTCCCGGGTTCAAGCGATTCTCCTGTCTCAGTACCCTCCCTACCACACCAGTAGCTGGGACTACTGGTGCAAGCCACCACGCCCAGCAAATTTTTGTATTATTAGTAGAGACAGGATTTCACCATGTTGGCCAGGCTGGTCTTGAACTCTTGACCTGCATCCCAAAGTGCTGGGATTACAGGCGTGAACCACTGCGCTGGCCCTTCACTTTAAATAACTCTAAAAAAAGAACAAACCAATGGAAAGTAAGAGGATATAATTAGTAAAGATAAAGAAATGGATAAAACAGAAAATAAAGTAGTGGGAAAGATGTTTTATTTTTTGTTTTGGTAAACACCACTAAAATAAATGAAACCCTAGAAAGGAAAAAAAGACAAACAACATCAATGAGAAAAGGTACCGTCAGATAAAGAATTTTTAAATGAGAGAATATATACAACTCAGACAATACATTTAAAAAAACTAGAGGAAATAGGTAATTTGCTAGTGAACTATTAATGAATAAAATTAATGCAAGATGGAGAAACCATGAAAAGACTAAACCACAGAAGAAACCTTAAAATACTTTTAAAAATCTTACTTCTTCAATGGTATCTCTTTTAAGTATCCATCACTTTGATAAGAAAAAAAAAAGACACCTTCTGATTTGAATTCTAGCCAACTTTCAAAGAACAGATACTATTCAAACTGTTCCAGACCATATAAAAAGATGACACATCTATCAGTTCATTTTGTGAACTAGCATAAGCTTAATTCAAAACCTTATTTCAAAATACTGTAAAAAGTTAAAACTATACACTGTTTTCTCTTTTAAAATTCTAAGTGAAATAGTGAAAAATCAGCAGGCTTGTAAAAGAATAAAACATGAACAAATGGAGTTTATTCAGGAATGGAGGACAGGTCAACATTCAAAACTTTTATAACTGTCTACATCAAGAAATTAAAAAATATGATTATATCAAAAAGTGCTATTTACATTCAACCACTACTACTAATAAAAACTTTAAATTCAAAGGAAAATGCCTAAACAGGTTAAAAAATATTTACTGCAATCTAAGAGTAAGAATATTAAAGTGAAATAATATGCCATTCTTATTAAAATCAGGAATATGATCATTTAGTTGACATTTTAAAGTTTCAGGCTAATAGTAAAACAAAAAGAAGTTAGGTATAAATGTGGGAAAGAAGAGTCACAGGTATCATCACTTATGGATTATATGATTGCATCACTGGAAAACCTATTAGAATTCATAGTATCATTTGATAAGGTGGCCACACAATGGTTACAGGTTAAATAAAATTAGTAGCTTTTATATGTACTAGCAATATTTGGTTTCCTTTCTTTCGTTAAGAGACGGGGTCACACTATGTTACCCAAGCTGGTCTCAAATAATCCTCCCACCTCAGCCTTCCAAAGTGCTGGGATTATAGTCATGAGCCACCACACCTGGCCATTAGCAGTATTTGGTGTGGGGTGGTGTTTCATTCACAGCAACTCAGCCAAAAACCCAGGGATAAATTTGATATGAAAGGCATAGAAGCATAGGACTTTTTTTTGTTGCCGGGGCGGGGGGGCAGTGGGTGAACACTGGAAAATTTGATTGCAGAGCCTGAATTATTCGTGAGCTATAGTAAGACTTTGGAAATGTGAGTCTGTCTCAAATTAATATAAATATATAGTTACAGTTCTAAGTATGTATGAGAATATGGCATATGAGAGATACATTTCCGTTAAGTGGAAAAAAAATGGTTTGTTTAATAGTGCTGATGTAATTGCACTATTTATTATTACTTTCAGTTATCCATATGAAAGACAATAAAATTAGAACACTACACTCATGCCATACACAACAGCAAAAATACCTTATGAATTAAAGATCTAAATGTAAGGTGAAATTTCTTATTCAAGCTGGTGAATTAATCTCCCAAGTTTATCACTTCTTTCTCCTAAGATCTCATTAAAGTGATGGTTAAAAACAAAGATGTGAATTTGCAATGCCATAAAGAGTAAGAGACATCCAAATTGACATTATAACAAATTTCTGGAAGATGAAGAAATTGTGGGAATTAAAAATGATTGCTGAAAAAAATTCAAGGATTCTAAGACTTCTTAGTTCTCTAATTCTAGTCCTAGTTGGACTGTGTTCCTATTCCAACATAGCAGGTTGGAAATTTAGTATTTAAAAGTAAAATACTAATTTTAATATTAGGAATTTATCAGTAGCCTTTGAAATTATTTGAGTTACCTTGGGGTATGTGAAAATCCAAATTGGAAAATTATGCTTTAGGCAACCTGTTTTTGTAAATTAAGTTTTATTGAAGCACAGGCATGCCCATCTATTTATGTGTTTGGGGCTGCTTTTGTGCTATAGCTACAAAGTCAAGTAGTTGCAACAGAAATCATATGGCCCACAAAGCCTTATAATATTTATTATCTGGCCTTTATAGAAAATGTTTGCCATCCCCTGGTCCTGGTAATTGGGATGGCCATCTTGGGGCTTGCCTACACTTGGTATGGGCCTGGAGAGATCTAGCCAGTGTTATGTAGCTATTACACAATGTAAGCAAAGGTAAGAGTAGGGAAAGAATACGGCAGATAGAAGGCTGAGTATCACCACCTATGGGGCCTTAGTAGGGAAGAGAAAGAGAAATAGGAAATGATTTTGTTAATGAAAAAAGAATTAAAATGGATGAGGTAAATTCTGCTTGGAATTAAAAACTTTTTTGTCTATTATTGATTTTGTATCTGGCAAGCATAAAAATTTATATTAAGATTTTTCTATTTTGTTTCTTTCCAATCATTACACTTTCTCTTTTTTAAATTTTACTGTGTGAATTAGGACTTCCAAGATTATGTTGAATGAAAGTATGGATGGTAGACATGTTGTTCCTGATTTTAAAGAGAATGTCTGTAACATTTCACTATTAAGAATGAAGTTTATGGCTGGGTGTGGAGCGCCTGTAATCCCAGCAGTTTGGGAGGCGGAGGCAGAGGCAGGTGGATCACTTGAGGTCAGAAGTTCGAGACCAGCCTGGACAACATGGCAAAACGCCATCTCTACTAAAAATACAAAAATTAGCTGGATGTGCTGGTGGGCACCTGTAATCCCAGCTACTCAGGAGGCAGAGGTATGAGAATTGCCGAACCTGGGAGACGGAGATTGTAGTGAGTCCAGATCATGTTACCGCATTCTAGCCTGGGCAACAGCGCAAGACTCCATCTGAAAACAAAAAAAAAAACAAACACGAAATTACAAAATTAGCTGGGCATGGTAGCTTGTGTCTTTAGTTCCAGTCACTAGAGAGGCTGAAGCAAGAGTTACTTGAGCGAGGGAGGTCAAGGCTGTGGTAAGCCTAGGTGACAGAGCAAAAACCCTGTCTCAGAAAAAAAGAATGAAGTTTACTTTAAGTTCGACAGTTTCCCTCCTATTTGCAGGTTTTTGTGGAAAGTTTTTTCTTTGTCTAAGATGGGTTTTCTTTAGTATTTTTAATGTAGTGAGTGACACATATAAATGATTTCATACTGCACTCTCCCTGCATTCCTGGAATAAACTCAGCTTTGTTCTGCTGTAGTTTCTTTACCATGTGCTATTATATTCTGCTTCCTGATAATCTTGTTTAGATTTTTTGAATCAATATTTGTAAATATTAGCCTATAATTATTCTTTTTCACACAGTCTTTGACCTTTATGTCATGATTAGATTGGCTTCATGGAATGCATCGGAAAATATTGGCTATTCTTCCGTCCTTGGAAGCATTTGTGTAAGATTGGAATGATTTGCTCATTAAAAGTTTGGAGCCAGGCTAGGCGGCTCGTGCCTGTAATCCCAACACTTTGGGAGGCTGAGGTGGGTGGATCACCTGAGGTCAGGAGTTCCAGACCAGCCTGGCTAACCTGGTGAAACCCCGTCTCTACTAAAAATATAAAAATTAGCCGGGCATGGTGGCGGGTTTCTGTAATCCCAGCTACTAGGGAGACTGAGGGAGGAGAATCGCTTGAACCCAGGAGGCAGAGGTTGCACTAAGCCGAGATCACGCCACTACACTCCAGCCTGGGTGACAGAGTAAGACTCCATCTCAAAAAAAAAAAAAAAACAAAACAGTTGGGTAGAAGGTGTTTGCAAAACCATTTGGATTTGGTGTTTTGAAGGGTTTGGAGGAGGAGGGGAAAGATATTCATACTGCTCAAATTTTTTAGTAGTTGTAGAACTATTAAGGTTTTCTGTTCTTGAATCAATTCCTCCTCCCTAGAATCTTTTTTTAAAAATATGTTTGGAGGTAGGTTTATTTTTTCTCTCTAATCTTAGTCTTTTTTAAAAAACCAACTTTTTCTTTTCTTTTTAATTTAGGTTCATTTGGATGCTTTTGTTTTACTTTTTTTTTTTTTTTTTTTTGATTGTGTATTGGTCTGTCGCCCAGGCTGTAGTGCAATGGTGCAGTCTTGACTCACTGTAACCTCCACCTCCCAGGTTCAAGCTCTTCTTCCACCTCAGCCTCCTGAGTAGCTGGGATTACAGGCATATGCCACTACGGCTGGCTAATTTTTGTATTTTAAGTAGAGAGGTGATTTCACCATGTTGGCCAGACTGATCTTAAACTCTTGACCTCAAGTAATCTGTCCACCTCTGCCTCCCAAAGTGCTGGGATTACAGGCGTAAGCCACCGCCACCCGGCCAATGCTTTGCTTTTCAAACTCTTCAAAGGGTGTGTAATAAAAAGGAAGGCTTACCACCAGACATCATACCTTGATTCTACAAGCAATGACTGTATTTATGTTCTTTAAGTGTTATTTTGTATTCACATGCACTCCTTTGTTTTTACTGGAACAGGAGGGACCACATAAGACATTCTCTTTGTCAGCATTCTCTCTCTCTCTCTTTTTTTTTTTTAGCTTTTGCCTGTTGTTTTGTTTTGTTTTGTTTTACATCAACCTCATTCTTATCTCAGCCTCATTCTTTTTAATACCAATGTAATATTTCACTATACAGATTTGCACTATTTAATGTAGTTGTGCTTTTATGACAAATAGAAACTCTCCCATTTGTTTGGAGTACCCTAAGAATCTCCTTTATTATTCCTGGTCTAGTAGTGGACATAATTACTTCAGAGAACTCTACTTGGACTTCTGGGTGTCTTATACTCATTAAACAAATTAAAATAAAAATGTTCCAAACCATCCTTTGAAGAGGGTATATGCTGTTTAAATATCTTTACCTTTAAAAAAAAGTCTCCTTTCATTAGCAATGAAATGTTTATCAAACATTGAAATCTCTGTTCCTTTTTGCAAGTTATGCTAGTGTGTTGTATGAGGAATAGATGCAGTTTTTTCTTTTTCCTCATGGCTGTCCTATTTCCCAGCACCAATTTAAATTCTATCTTTTTACAAGTATTAGATGCTACTTTTATCATATACTGAATTTAAATATATTTACTTCTGGATTTTAAACATTGTATTCTTGTGGCTGATTTATTTATATACTAGTATTGTAATTAAAAAAAAACTTTTAAGTTTTAAGTAACTTTGGACTTACAGAAGAGTTGGAAAAATAGTGCAGACAGTTTCTATATACTCTTTGCAGATTCCCCAGATAATTAACATCTTATATATCCCTACTACAATTATCAAAACTAAAAATCGAATCTACTGGAACAGTATAGTTAACTACATACATATGGTTTTAGTTGTAAAGGCTTTGTACAATATTTTAATATGTAGTCAGTTTTCTCCCTGCTCCTCTTTCATATTTTCTGTTTTTTAAATTTCTAACTGTAGAAAATAAACAAAAACTTCATATAGTATTTTCATTGAGACTGTAAAATTTATAAGTTAACTTAGGGAGAAATGACATCTTTATGATGCTGAATCTTGGTATACCAGAATAAGATATGTCTTTCCATTTGTTGAAGTCTTCTTTTCTATCTTTCAGAAGTGTCTCATAGTTTTCCCCATATATGTTTTGGACTCTTTCTGTGCAGTTTATGCCGAGATATTTTAATTTTTTTTATTGTAAATGGGACCTTTTCTTTCATTTATCTTCTGTCTGGTTTCTCTCCCCTGTAAAGGAATGATTTCTGTATATTTTGTACTACACTGTGTTACCAAGGTGTGTTATTATAATAATACTTTGTTGATGCTTTTGTATATTCCAGGTATATAATTATGTTACCTGTGAATAATGTTCTTTTCTAATTTTATTTATTAATTAGTGTTGACTAATATTATGACTAATAGAGTGGTACCCTGACTACAGGAGTACATCCAGTGTTTCCACATTAAATACGCTGTTGACTTTGGGGCTGATAGATCATATTAAAGAGGTGTTTTTTATTCAGTATTTTCAACAGCAATAGGTATTGAATTTGTAAAATGTCTTTTCATCATCTTTGGCATGAATATATGATTTTTTTCCCATGTAGATCTGTTATGTTAAATGTTATAATTGATTCTCTAATAGTGACTTTTTCGTTGTAAGTTATATTAGATTTTCCATCTCTTTTGGGATCAGTTTTGATAGATTATATCTTCAGTAAATTGTCTATTTTGGGTTTTCAAATTTCTTTGCATAGAGTTGAGCAGATTGTCTTTTATGATTCTTTTGCTTTCCTGCCTTCTTATTTATATTTTCCTCTTACTTCATTACATGTAAAAATGCTGGAAAATATATCTTTGTTTTTCCGTGAAAACAAAACAATAAAAGCAGCTCCACTAACGTAAAAAAAAAGTGATCTCGAACTTCTGAAAATAATAATCCTCCACATTTAATTCTGATTTTTTTTTTTTGCCAGCCTGAAATTTTTTGCTTCTTTGGTTTAATTTCTTACAATACTTGTAAATTTTTTTTCCAGTGAACATTTGAATTAAAGTCTAGATAACAGTCCTTGTGCTTTCTTCTTCCCTACCCGACACTTACAAGGTGGAGCAGTCTCTTTAGTGGTCATCTTAACTGCAGAGAAACAAATTGAGATGTTTGCATGCTCTCAGTAAAGTGAAAGATTGGGGAGTTTTCCCCATTTCATGGTGTATGACAGCTGTAATGTGATCACACAAATTAAAAAATTTTAAAAACGTTTTAAAGATATATTTGGTATTCAATTCTTGTAATTACAAAAAAGACATTCCAAAGTAAATTTATGACTTCACAAATTTTGTATAAAGAAATTTTGGGTTAGCTGCAATATCCTAACAGTATAAAGTATAAGATTGAATATTCTTCCATGAAACATCTTTTTTTTTCCCATAAAATTTAATTATTTCTAGAGCACAAAGAACTTTAATGGTTGGGATTCTGGAGTTAGGGGGAAAAAAGATGATTAAAGATTTAATTGTTCATCTGAAGAGTTAATTTTTTTATTCCTCTAATAAAGAGTACTTTTAGCAGTCTCTGCTCATCTTGCCCATCTGGCTCTTTTTGTGATTGCGTAAGGTTATAACTTCTGTGTCTCAATATACTTGTGTGTGTTCGTTTTTTTCTGTTACTACCTTTTCTCTTATGTTATTATTTTGATGTAATACATGTTAATTTTATTTGAAATGAGAAATTTTAAAGCTCATGTTATTCAAATTCTGTCTGATGCCTACCTCTGTCATGTGGTTTATAATGTGCTGGAGATTTTCAGACCTGCTTATTAATGATATGATGTGAAACAAAATAATGATCACTTCTATGGATTTTTTCTTTATTTTTGAAATGTCTCCTTTGGCTGCATCACTTCTTCACCTTTTGTCCATTGGTCAGAGGAGAGGTTTTAACTATAAGTCAATATTATGTCTTACTGAAGAAGTTATGTTACAGGTATATTATATTCGTAATATAATTTACATTTACATAGTACTTTTATTTTTCAGCCTATTTTTTGTTATTAATCCTAACAATATCCCCGTATGTTAGATTGTAAACGTCCATTTACAAATTGTGAAATGAGTTAAAATGAAGGGGCATAGATTAAATCATGACCAGGCCTGAAATTAACACACAAGACTCAATTTTTTTCAACCATAAAGACTTTTGTAGGTGATCCCCACCTGCAGGACTCCCCTTTCTCCTCAGATGTCATTGGATTGTACCTAGTTTATTGTTGATTCTAGCCGTGGTAGAACTAACTAGATCTAAGTCTTTTGATTTCCTTTGGTAGAGTCTTCCAATTGCTGAACTCCAGTTTTGTTGTGACTAGCCAGTGTTACAACCTGTCTGCCCTATTCTTTGTAGTGGATTTCATATTATAGAAGCATTTTTTCAATGTCAAGATCTTTAAGTATTGCTTAAGTGCAAACTACCTAATACTTATTAGCTGTTAAATAATTAAGATAGGCAGGATTTTATTCCAAAATGATTTGACTTAAACTAAAAAGAGAACCTGGATCTCCTGAATCTTATTTGGCTAATCTTAATATAACTCCTAGCATTGTAAGGTCCTCTTATTACCTGGCTGTCTTTTGTATCTTCTTTGTCTCCCTTCTTCTTTCCCAGTCATAATTAGCTGCCAGACTCTGCTTCATTTCTCTTTGACAGTCTTTACTCCTAAGATCATCCATTCTCTTTAGGTGTCTTTTGGCCTTAGTTTGAAGACAGCAGATCCCAAGACCACATATGCCATAGCATGGGCCATTATAGTCAACATTTTGAATAAATGTAATAGAACTTTATGTTAGTAATTCTTATTAATTATCTTTCTATTAAAAAGGCTTAAAGTCTTCATTTAATGCTCTCCTTCATGTTCATTTTGTTAAATGATTGCCTTTTAATGAGATCTTGGAACTTCAGAACTATTTCACCATGGAGGATGTGTAAGATTAGCCTTATAACAAATGAAAAGTGTGAAATGAAATATATAATCTCATTCATCCATCTAAAATTCTGTGACTATCAGACAAAATTCAGAAATAAAATAGTATTACTAATATAAATAAATTTTTATCATAATTACATTTCCTAAGTTTTGCCTGTAAGAATGGGTAAAATATCTTTAAAACCTTGAAGAAATTATTACTTGATAGAAATTTTATCCATCTCTGAGAAGACAAATGTATTCAAACACAACTGAAGTTCTCCCTTCCATTTTAATTTCGTTTGTCTTGAACTAAAACTCCAGTTTCATCCTCTTAGAAAGATGCTGCTACTCGAACAATATTGTTTTGAAACCAAAAACTAGCAGATTTAACACAATTCTTCTTCCTAAACGTCTTAAGAATTTTGTTTCCTTTACCTCTTCTTTAAAAACAAGCAGCCACTAAATTTTTTTAGTAGTGAATTTCAAAATCCTTTTTAACCTTATAGGTCCAAGGGTAGCCAAGGATGGCTGCAGCTTCATATGATCAGTTGTTAAAGCAAGTTGAGGCACTGAAGATGGAGAACTCAAATCTTCGACAAGAGCTAGAAGATAATTCCAATCATCTTACAAAACTGGAAACTGAGGCATCTAATATGAAGGTATCAAGACTGTGACTTTTAAATTGTAGTTTATCCATTTTTATTCAGTATTCCCTCTTGTAAACTTGGGGTAAGACACTTAAAAGTGTATAAATTTAGCAATAATATGTAAAATCTTTCTTTTAGAAGTTGGCATTTATATTTTTATAAGATATATTGAATTTATCCAGTGAATCATGTAAAGAAAATAAATATAAAACTCCAATGGCTAGTTGGTTCTTAGTTCTTTTTAAGATTAAAGAGAAGAGACCAAATATAGCATCACTATACTGAGGCAGGGTTTTCTGTGTAGTTCATAGAAACTAGCCTCATGATTTTAGAATATATCTTGAATATTAAGTATAGCCTTCCTCCCCAGCTCGCTCAGATCTTGTCACCCCTTAACTGCTGAGATGATAGATGATCAAGAAAATCAGGATGCCCTACTGGGAAGAGCCCTGAACTGAAAGTCAGTACCTGGTTCTATCCCTGGCTTTGCCACAAACTGAGCTATATGACCTCTGGTTATTCTTCAGGACTTAAGTTGCCTTATTTTGCAAGTATAGGCATCACGCTAGTCTAGATGATTTCCATGCCGTAAAATTGGCCAAATAGTGCTGAAAAGTTCTGATAACCTCCAAGAAAAGTTATAAAATAGTATGTAGTGGGGAAAATGTTCTAGTTTCAAAATAATTGAGGTTAAAACTTCAGCCATTTTAATTTCCAGTATCTTAAGCCATTTCTCTTCTGACTGAATTTAATAACTTAATAGAATTGGACATCATCAACAAAAATGTTACTTCCAAGGGGTTTGGTGGCTCACGCCTGTAATCCCAGCTCTTAGTGAGGCAGAGGTGGGAGGATAGCTTAAGCCCAGGAGTTCAAGACCTGCCTGGGCAATATAGCAAAACCTATTCTCAAAACAAAACAAAACAAAAAAACAAAAAAAAAACAACACTTCCTTTTTAAAAAAAAACATCTTCTGCTTTGTATTGTTTCTGCCTCTTGGCTGTTTTAACATTTGATTTCCTGGCCCAGTTCTTCCTGTCTGCTCACTACTATTGTTCCTTACTAATTTCCTGTTCTATCCTAGTCTTTTTCCCATGCATTTTAAAATCTCACTTATTCTCCAGGCTTTTGTGTGTCACTGAGGTAACTGTTTCTCCTTCTCTTTTACCCTTTATATTCAGTATCATCACAGTTCAACCTTTTGCTCATGTGTCCTATTCTCTCTTTCCATCTCTCTGTCAATCTTTTCTATTCTAATTACCCTCTTTTGTGGTAAAACTGCCCCCTACAATGACAGACATCCAAGATATCTACTGCAAACCCTTGGGAAATAAAGTAGACTATAAATAAACATTTTGTTCTTGCCACAAACTATGAGTGACCTAAAAAGACCTGCATTAGTTACCTAACAGGTTTAAAAAGAACAGTTTGATATTTCAACACTGATCAACACATTACATCTCAAATTGTTATACATGTATGTGTTTTTAAAAGTTTCAAAATACGAAATTAAAATATTATTTCATCTATTTTGGTATGGTATATTTTGCAGAGAATTCCTCCTGGCAGGCCTATTTAGATAGTTCATGTCTGTTTTGTAGTGTGGAACTCTGAGATCTCTTTTTTAAAGTTTCTGTTTAACTCCTTGAGCAAATTGAAAACTAATATTTGGGAGACAATGTGATTTACCCTTAGATCCATCTCCACACTGAAGTGGAATGTCTCTCAGAGTGATAATACAAGTCACACCCTCAAATTTCTACAGTGGAATATCTAGTTGATCATTTATATATACGTATAATACAAGTTGAGTATCCGTTATCCAAAATTGCATCAGACCAGACGTGTTTTGGATTTTATATGTTTTCAGATTTTTAAATATTTGCATTATACTTCTTGAGCAACCCTAATTTGAAAATCCAAAATCTGAAATGCTCAAATGGAGCATTTCCTTTGAGTGTCGTGTTAGTGTTCAGAAAGCTCAAGATTTTGGAGCATTTCAGACTTCAAATTTTCAGATTTAGGATGCTCACCCTATATACATCAGGAATAGTGACACTTCAGACATACCTGAAACCAATTATAAATTTATTTTACTCAGCATGTACATCAACAGACATCTTGCGAATCCAATAATGAATTTTCTTAGAATTGGACATGTGGTACCATAACAGTTACAGCCCTATAATAAAATTATATCTGCTTTTTAAGGTTTTATGCTGTGAAAGAGCGTAAATCATGACCTGTTTGTGTTAAAATAGTTTTGTGTAGACACTTTTGAAACCACTGGCACTTCCTACTGTGGATTAAAATTAATCCAACACAATGATTATTTCCCCCAAAATCACTTGCTAGACTTTGTAATACCTTATATAAACTCGAATCATGTTTCCTGATCATTAGTCTTTTTACCCCCAAAAAAGGCAAAAGGAGGCTGGGCACAGTGGCTCACACCTATAATCCTAGCACTTTGGGAGGCCAGGGCAGGCGGATTGCTTGAGTTCAGGAATTTGAGTCCAGCCTGGGCATCATGGCAAGACTCTTGTCTCTACAAAAGATACCAAAATTAGCCAGGTGTGGTGCACACCTGTGGTCCCAGCTACTAGGAAGGCTGAGGTCTAAAATTTATGCAGTAGTACCATCTAGTGGCGAAAGAGGATACTGCTGTGCTATTTGATTACATGGCATTTTGTGTCTTTGTAGCAGCCAGGGAAATAAGTTTTTAAGGGTTGGGGAAATGTGAACACTGTATATTAAGGAAATATTTATTTTTAAGTATAATGATATTGTGTTTGTGTTTAGAAAGAATCCTTGTTTCAACATACATATTGAAATATTTATCAAAGAAGTTGCATGATGTCTGAGATTTATTTTCAAAATAAGTCTGGGGCAGAGGGATGGAAATAGAGGAAGTGGATATGGGTGTAGATGAGACACAACTGACCATAAATGGATAATTATTGATGTGAAGTATGAAGTTACATGAGGGTTTGTTATAATTTTCTCCCTACTTAGGTATATGTTTGAAATGTTTTGCAATGAAAGTAAAATAGAGATTACATGGAATTTAGATGATATGAAATCAGATAAATGCAGAATTGTAGCTGGACTTTAAAAAAAATCGTGTGGTGCCTTTTTTACTCCAGGGCTAGAGCTCTCCCCTGCAACCCCTTTTTCTTTTAGACAGAGTTTCACTCTTGTCGTGAAGGCTGGAGTGCAGTGGCACCATTTTGGCTTACTGCAACCTCTGCCTCCTAGGCTAAAATGATTCTCCTGCTTCAGCCTCTGGAGTAGCTGGGATTAACAAGCACCTGCCACCATGCCTGGCTAATATTTGTATTTTTAGGAGAGATGGAGTTTCTCCATGTTGGCCAGGCTGGTCTCAAACTCTTGATCTCAGGTAATCCACCTGCCTCGGCCTCTCACATTGCTGGAATTATAGGCGTGAGCACCATGCCTGGCCTACCTAGAGCTCTTTAATTGACTTTAAAATGCTGAGCATAGCAACAAGGTAAATATGGCATTATAGAGATAAAAAGCTGAAAGATGGCATGGTATAGGAATCATTATAGGCAAATTATTAGTGTAGCATTTACATCTTTGTTGTACTTTGACAAAATTTAATATTTACAAATTGGTCTGTAAGCTGTAAAACCATATACATGTAAAGTATATCTTTTCAGAAAGTAAGAAAAAAACAAAAATTCAGATCAACATTTCAGAATGTATTTTGAAGATGTAGTTGTCCAGTATACTTTTATCTGGTAATGAAAAGCCTCTATAGAAAACAGCTGGAAGATGGCCAAAAGAAGCCTTCTCCAGAGTGCAGCTACCACCGAGTGAGACAGAACCAGAGTGATACCCGCTTCTCCAAGCGAGATACCAGTTTTGTTTTAAAGGGACTGGTTGAACAGAGGGATTAACCCCCAAAAAAGGCAGTGAAAGCAGCCAAAAGCATCGAGCCAAGGCAAGGTAGGGCATTGCCCCACCTGGAAAGTGTATCAGGCACGGAGGATCGGGGGGTGTCACGTCCTCGGTTCTCTGAATTAGATACAGCAATTCACTCCGAGACTTCAGCAGCACACAGACCAGAGAAACGCCGCCTTGCTGAGACACTCGGAGTCGCAGACCCGGGCAGCAGCCCAGGCCGGTACCTTGTTAGCGCAGACTAGGGCAGAGATTTGGACTAATACTGAGAAAGCTTGCGAAAAGGAACTGCCGGTCCCACAGAAGGGAGAGTTGAAAGCGGGGAGGGGGATACGACCAGCCAGGCCCCTCGCCCACAAGATCCAGCAACCGGAGTCCCTCTCCTGGGAGAGTTTCACAGTTAACACATCCTCCACCCAGCAACAGAGAGCTCGGCAGAAGGAAAAAGCCCGCCATTGGGAAGGCTTGGCTAACCCCAGCAGTACGGAAACCAGAATAAACAGCAACCTGGCTGAGACCAAGGCAGCCCAGCAGCGCCTCCACAGGTGGACAATAGACAGACTGTCTCAAGTGGCACACTGACACCTGCGTTTAGGAAAAAAAGCCTCATACAGGAGAAATAACCCCAACTTTAACAGAAAGGACGTCCACTCAGAGAAGATGGGAAGAAACCAGCGTAAAAAGGACAAAAACATCAAAGATCAGAACGCCGCTCCTCTCCAGAGGGATCACAACGACTCACCAGAATGGCAACAAAACAGGTCAGAAAAAGATTTTGATGAGCTGACAGAAGCAAGCTTCAGAAGATGGGTAATAACAAACTTGTCTGAGCTAAAATGACGTGTTTTAACCCAATACAAAGAAACTAAGAACCTTGAAAAAAGATTAGATGAAATGCTAACTAGAATAAGCAGCCTAGAGAAGAACATAAACGGCTTGATGGAGCTGAAAAACACAGCATGAGAACTTCGTGAAACATACGCAAGTTTCAGTAGCCGAATCAACCAAGCAGAATAAAGGATATTAGAGATCGAAGATCAACTCAATGAAATAAAAAGGGAAGGCAAGAAAAGAGAAAAAAGAGTGAAAAGAATTGAACAAAGCCTCCAAGAAATATGGGATTATGTGGAAAGACCTAATCTACACTTGATCGACGCACCTGAAGAGGACGGGGAAAATGAATCCAACTGGAAAACACTCTTCAAAATATTATCCAGGAGAACTTCCCCAATGTAGCAAAGCAGGCCAACATTCAAATACAGGGTATACAAACAACACCACAGAGATACTCCTCAAGAAGAGCAACCCTAAGGCACATAATCGTCAGATTAACCAGGGTTGAAATGAAGGAAAAAATGGTAAGGGCAGCCAGAGAGAAAGGTCAGGTCACCCACAAAGGAAAGCCCATGAGACTCACAGCAGTTCTCTCTGCAGAAACCCTACAAGCCAGAAGAGAGTGGGGACCAATATACAACATCCTTAAAGAAAGACCTTTCAACCCAGAAACTCATATCCAGCCAAACTAAGCTTCATTAGTGAAGGAGAAATAAAATCCTTTACGGACAGGCAATTACTGAGAGATTCCATCACCACCAGACTTGCCCTACAAGAGCTCCTGAAGGAAGCACTAAACACAAAAAAACATCCAGTAGCAGCCACTGCAAAAATGAACCCAGTGGTAAAGACCAACAATGCAGTGAGGAAACTGCATCGACCAACAGGCAAAACAAACAAGTAACAAAATGGCAGGATCAAATTCACACATAACAATATTAACATTAAATGTAAATGGCCTAAATGCCCCAATCAAAAGACACAGATTGGCAAACTGGGTAAAAAGTCAAAACCCATCAGTGTGGTGTATTCAGGAGACCCATCTCATAAGCAGACACACATAGACTCAAAATAAGGGGATGGAACAAGATCTACCAAGCAAATGGACAGCAAAAAAAAGCAGGGGTTGCAATTTTAGTCTTGAATAAAATTGACTTTAAACCAACAAAGATCAGAAGAGACAAAGAAGGACACTACGTAATGGTGAAAGGATCAATACAACAAGAAGAACTATCCTAAATATATATGCACCCGATACAGGAGTGCCCAGATACATAAAGCAAGTTCTTAATGACCTACAAAGAGACTTAGACTCCCACACAATAATAGTGGGAGACTTTAACACTCCACTGTCAACATTAGACAGATCAACGAGACAGAAAATCAACAAGGATATACAGGACTTGAATGCAGAACTGGAACAAGTGGACCTAATAGACATCTCCAGGACTCTCCACCCCACAGCCACAGAATATACATTCTTCTCAGCACCACATTGCACTACTCTAAAAATGACAACATAATTAGAAGTAAATCACTCCTCAGCAAATGTGTAAAAATGGAAATCATAACAAACAGTCTCTCAGACCACAGTGCAATCAAATTAGATCTCAAGATTAAGAAACTAACTCAAAACCAAATAACTTCATGGAAACTGAACAACTGGCTCCTGAATGTCAACTGGATAAACAATGAAATGAAGGCAGAAATAAAGATGTTCTTCGAAACCAACGAGAACAAAGACACAACGTACCAGAATCTCTGGGACACATTTAAAGCAGTATCTAGAGGGAAATTTATAGCAATAAATGCCCAAATGAGAAACAAGGAAGGATCTAAAACTGATACCCTATCATCAAAATTGAAAGAACTAGAGGAGCAAGATCAAAAAAAACTCAATAGCTAGCAGAAGACAAGAAATAACTAAGATCAGAGCAGAAATGAAGGAGATAGAGACACAAAAAACCCTTCAAAAAATCAATAATCCAGGAGCTGGTTTTTCGAAAAGATCCACAAAGTAGACCACTAGCCAGATTAATAAAAAAGAAAAGAGAGAAGAATCAAATAGATGCAATAAAAAACGATAAAGGGGATATCACCACTGATCCCACAGAAATACAAACTGCCATCAGAGATTACTACAAACAACCTATGCACATAAACTAGTAAACCTGGAAGAAATGGATAAATTCATGGACACTTGCATCCTACCAAAACTAAACCAGGAAGAAGTTGAAACCCTGAATAGACCAATAACAAGGGCTGAAATTGAGGCAGGAATTAATAACCTACCAACCAAAAGTCCAGGTCCAGACAGGTTCACAGCCGAATTCTACCAGACATACAAAGAGGAGCTGGTACCAATCATTCTGAAACTATTCCAAACAATCCAGAAAGAGGGAATCCTCCCCTACTCATTTTAGGAGACCAACATCATCTTGATACCAAAACCGGACAGAGACTCAACAAAAAAAGAAAACTTCAGGCCAATCTCCATGATTAACATATATGCAAAAATTTTCAATAAAATACTGGCAAACGGATTGCAACAGCACATCAAAAAGCTTATCCATCATGATCAAGTAGGCTTCATCCTGGGGATGCAAGGCTGGTTCAACATATGCAATTCCATAAATGTAATCCACCACATAAATAGAACCAAAGACAAAACCACATGATTATCTCAGTAGATGCAGAGAAGGCCTTCGACAAAATTCAACAGCCCTTTATGCTAAAAACTCTCAATAAACTAGGTATCGATGGAACCTATTAAAAGCTATTTACGACAAACCTACAGCCAATATCACACTGAATGGGCAAAAACTGGAAGCATTCCGTTTGAAATCTGGCACTAGACAAGGATGCCTTCTCTCTCCACTCTTATTCAATATAGTATTGGAAGTTTTAGCCAGAGCAATCAGGCAAGAAAAAGAAATAAAGGATATTCAGTTAGGAAAGGAGGAAGTTAAATTGTCCCTATTTGCAGACGACATGATTGTGTATTTAGAAGACCCCATCATCTCAGCCCAAACTCTCCTTAAGCTGATAAGCAACTTCAGCAAAGTCTTAGGATACAAAATCAATGTGCAGAAATCACAAACATTCCTATTTACCAATAACAGACTTAAAGAGAGCCAAATCAAGAATGAACTGCCATTCACAATTGCTACTAAGAGAATAAAATACCTAGGAATACAACTAACAAAGGAGGTAAAGGACATCTTCAAGGAGAACCACAAACCACTGCTCAAGGAAATGAGAAGACACAAACAGATGGAAAAACATTCCCTGCTCATGGTTGGAAGAATCAATATTGTGAAAATGGCGATACTGCCCAAAGTAATTTATAGATTTAACGCTATCCCCATCAAACTACCCATGACTTTCTTCACAGAACTGGAAAAAAACACTTTAAGCTTCATATGGAACCAAAAGACAGCCTGCATAGCCAAGTCAATCCTAAGGAAAAAGAACAAAGCTGGAGGCATCACGCTACCTGACTTCAAGCTATACTACAAGCAACAGTAATTAAAACAGCATGATACTGGTACCAAAACAGAGACATAGACCAATGGAACAGAACAGAGGCCTCCGGAGCAACACCACACATCTACAACCATCTGATCTTTTACAAACTGACAAAAACAAGCAATGGGGAATGGATACAGTGTTTAATAAATGATGTTGGGAAAATTGGCTAGCAGTGTGCAGAAAGTAGAAACTGGACCCCTTCCTGACACCTTACACTGAAATTAACTCCAGATGGATTATGGGCTTAAACATAAGACCTACACCATAAACACCCTAGAAGAAAATCTAGGCAAAACCATTCAGGACATAGGCATAGGCAAGGACTTCATGACTAAAACACCAAAAGCATTGCAACAAAAGTCAAAATAGACAAATGGGATCTAATTAAACTTCAGAGCTTCTGTACAGCAAAAGAAACAGTCATTAGAATGAACTGGCAACCAACAGTGTGGGAAAAAATTTTTGCTAATCTATCCATCTGACAAAGGGCTAATACCCAGAATCTACAGGGAACTGAAACAGATTTACAAGAAAAAAAACAAACAAACCCATCCAAAAGTGGGTGAAGGATATGAACAGATGCTTTTCAAAAGAAGACATATATGAAGCCAACAAACATATGAAAAAATACTCATCATCACTGGTCATTAGAGAAATGCAAATCAAAACCACATTGAGATACCATCTCGTTCCAGTTAGAATGGCGATCATTAAAAAATCCGGACACAACAGATGCTGGAGAGGATGTAGAGAAATAGGATCACTTTTACACTGTTGGTGGGAGTGTAAATTAGTTCAACCATTGTGGAAAACAGTGTGGCAATTCCTAAAGGATCTAGGAATAGAAATTCCATTTGACCCAGCAATTCCATTACTGGGTATATACCCAAAGGACTATAAATCGTTCTATTATAAAGACACATGCACACGCATGGTCATCGTGGCACTGTTTACAATAGCAAAGACCCGGAACCAACCCAAATGCCCATCAGTGATAGACTGGACAAAGCAAATGTGGCACATATACACCATGGAATACTATGCAGCCATAGAAAACGATGAGTTTGTGTCCTTTGTTAGGGACATTGATGAACCTGGAAACCATCATTCTCAGCAAACTGACACAAGAACAGAAAATGAAACACCGCATGTTCTCACTCATAGGTGCGTGTTGATCAGTGAGAACACTTGGACACAGAGGGGAGCATCACAGACTGGGGTCCATTGGGGGAGGCTACGGGAGGGTGGGGGAGGGATAATGTGGGGAGAAATATCAGGTATAGGTGATGGGGGGATGGTGGCAGCAAACCACCTTGCCATGAATATACCTTAACAACAATCTTGCATGATCTGCACATGTACCCTGGAATCTAAAGTACAATTAAAAAAAAGAATAGAAAAGAAAAGTGTCTATAACTATGATAAACTGAAATAAATAGAAGTGGTACAAGTAGCAGCTTCCCTGAAATGACACAGTTGCTCATATTACTGGTATAACTACAGCATATTTCATCCCTGATGAATAATTTTTTTTCTTCTTCTTTTTTTTTTTGAGACGGAGTCTCAGTCTATTGCCAGGCTGGAGTACAGTGACACGATCTCAGCTCACTGCTACCTCCACCTCCGGGTTCAAGCAATTCTCATGCCTCAGCCTCCCGAGCAGCTGGGACCATAGGCTGGCACCATCACACTCAGCTAATTTTTGTATTTTTAGTAGAGACGGGGTTTCACCATGTTGGCCAGGATGGTCTCAATCTCTTGACCTCGTGATCTGTCCACCTTGGCCTCCCATAGTGCTGGAATTATAGGCATGAGCCACTGCGCCAGGCCTAATGAATAATTTTCTAATGTTTCTAAAATGTTGAAATACTTTTAAGACAATGTGTGATTATATAATTAATCTTTAAAACTGAGCTTCCAGAATTTTAATACAAATGAATATTCTCTGCTTCAAAGTGACGTTATGTATTTAAAAAGCTGCCATTGCTCAAAGAACTTTTAAAAACATTATCTTTGGAACTGCTTTGCAATTGTGTTGCATTTTCTTTTAAAAACTCTTCAAAATCAGGGACCTCTTCTAGGTTGTATGCAGTATGCAGCCCCCCGGGCAATCTGTCCCACTCAACAATTAAAAAACACTGGATAAAATACAAAAATCATGCTTTTAAGGACATTGGGGAACTGTGGAACCATCAAACTCTGTATAAACTCTAATTCCTAAGAGGGAAGAACCCATTCTAGATAAACTGAGATTACTGGTAATTTTCTTCTGTGGGGTACAGATTTGGGTACAGATTGAGATTCATAATTGGCACAAGCAGAAGGACTCCACTGAGAGAAACAAACTCTTGAGGTCTTTCTGTGGGACTAGGTATGAAAGAAAAAGAAAATGAAATTGTTGGTGGCTTTAACACACGTGAGGGCAGATGTAGAGATATTAGCATTAAGAGGGGCTCTAAATGCATGTCTCGATTTTGCCTGAGATATTGGTCAAGTCTTGTAGTGCAGGAGGCTTGAGATAGTTCTAGGCAGAATGTTAGCAGGCCAAGTCATGCTAGAGGGAGAGACATGTTACTTTCGTACCACAGATCTCCTCAAGACAGTTTGAATTTTGTGGAGCAGGAGATTAAAGACCTGAGTTCACAACCTCCAAGACAGAACATTTAAGGCTAGACAGATAAGTGCTGCCAGAGAATAAGGCTGACCTGCAAAGGCAAAGTGAAATATCCCATATTCCTACAATGCTTAGAAAATACCTGTTAGGGGGAGACCTACATGCTATATAAATATGACTGGTTTCCCATTCAAGACAAATGTCAGATTTTGATACTGTATAGGGTAAGAAATTAACTGCTGAGGAGATGGAGACTTTTCATATTTTCTGTCTGAATATGGAGGGACACACTCAAGGAACTGGGAAAACCAAATCAGTTGTGAACTTAAAATTTCAACTAGGTCCCAATCCATTTTTAGTTGTTGATTGGATTGTGGAGATCAGACCCCAACAATGGCAAAGGCAAACTCTCCAGGGAAAAATACTGCCAATCATATAAAGTCTCTTTTGTTCTCATATATACAATTGGCATATAGTCAAAAGTTATAAGAAATGCAAAGAAATTGGAAAATTACTGATAATCTAGAGAACAAATAGATAATAGGAGCAAACTCAGATCATCCAGATGTTGCAGTTAGTAGTCAAGGATTTTAAAGTAAGTATGATACATGTCTTGGAAAAAAAAGAAAAATGGATGAACAGATAGAAAATTTTGACAGAGAATTGGAGTCTACAATTAAAAGAAATCAAATAGATATTCTAGAACTGAAAAATATATTTGAAATTAACATTGGATGGGCTTGACAGCAGGTTGAACACAGAATTAGTGAACTAGTGAAAAGACAGAATTAGTGAACTTGAAAAAAGATCAGTAGAAAATATTCAAACTGAAGCACAGAGAAAAAAATGGAAACAACAAAAAGAAAACAAAATAATGGCTTCTGCAAGAAAACATAGGTAATAGCTTCCCTCCTGGGAGTAGGCAAAGATTTCTTAAACAGAATGCCAAAGCACCATAAATGGAAAAATATTCGATGGCCTTGTTTTGTTCATCAAAAGACTCGAATGTGCTTCTAGAAGAAATCATAGGATATTCTTATCTTTGGCCTTGGGTGGGCAAAATTTCTTAGGACACACAAAGGACTAAACATAAAAATGTTTAAGATAAACTTCATCAAAATTATAAACCTATGTTTTTCAGAAGACTTCATTAGGAAAATGAAAAGTAAACCATAGAGGAGAAAATATTTGCGACACGTATATCCGACCAAAGACTCAGTTCAGAATATATAAATAATTCCTTCAGAATGTATGCATAATTCCTACAAACCAGTAACAAAAAGACAATTCAGTTATTAAAATGTGACCCAGGGACTTGAAAAGACAATTCAAAAAGAAAGATAAATGGCAGATTAGTCCATGAAAAGGGATTCAGCATCATTTGTCATTAGGGAAATGCAAAGACTATTTCACTTCTACTCAGATGACTGATGTTTGAAAGACTGATCACACCAAATGTGGAGCATTAGAATGCCCAGACATTGCTGGTAGAAGTATTAAAAACCATTTCAGCAGTTTCCTTTAAAATTGAACCCCATGACTCAGTGTTTGCACTCCCAGAAATGTATGTAAGAGAACTAAGGGCATTTGTCCACCTAAAGGTGCAAGAATGTTCATAGTGGCATTCTAAATAATAGTCTCCAGACTGGTAACAAACCCAAATGCCCCATTAAGAGGAGAAAGGATAGATAAATTGGGCTGAATTTATACAGTGTACTACTGTATACTACACAGCATTTAAAAATAATGAACTGATAATGCAATAGCATAGGCAAATTTCACAGATACTGTGTTGAACAAAAACCATGAGACACAAAAGACTTATATAGACTTATATACTGTCTTATTCCATTTATATGAAGCTCAAGAGCATGCCAAACTCTTCTGATGAAGAAGCCAGAATAGTGGTTACCTCTAGGAAATGAAGATTGGTTAAAGAAGCTTGAGAGAACCCTCTGGGGTGCTAGAAATATTCCGTATCTTCACCTGGGTAGTGATACATGCCTGTGAAAATTCACTGGATATTTAGGATTAGTGTATTTTACATATGTATGTTGTGCCTCAGTAAAACAAGAAAAAAAAATTGCTTGAGGTTAATCTTTATTGTGGAATAGCCATAAACTATTCACAGCAAACTAGTGAGTAATGTAGGTCATGTTGGATGATGTCATCTTAATTGTGACTGTATGTATACAGATTTTGTTGATGAGGTTCATAACTCAAAGCCCTTACAAAAATAATTTAAGAACACATCATTGGAGTGAGTTAGTAGCTTTCCAAGGTGACTGCTTTGAGAATCTTTTAAAAAATTATTTACCCTTAAATCTTATTTACCTTTATGCTTATGGCTATCAATAGATTTCTAACAATGTGTACAGAAACTTTTTAAAATAGAACTTTATTACAAGCAGAGTATATTTACTATTTTATTAAATTAGGAAATGTGGACAAAACCCTTTCAAAAGGTTGCTCTGACAACTCTGTGCAAGGTTGAGCTGTTTAGGAAATAATTTTAATAAGTTTAAGTAGGGTTAATACCAGGATAGGGACAGTAAGAATATGAAAAGAGATAATAGAGGTGGAATCACCAGAAATCCATAATTGACTGGGAATGTGAAGGAGGAGGTGCTAAGGATTTGTGCTGGAGGAGAAAAAGAAGGCTAATGCCATTTAACTGAGAGAATACAAGCAAAGAACAGGTTTTATAGGCATAAAATGCCAGTTCAGTTCTGGACATTTAGATGTAAGATGCCCATCATACGGATGTAAAGCATCCATCACTTGATTGAAAAAGTGAGTCTGAAGTTTGCAAGTGAGGTTAGGATTCGAGATATGTAATTGGAAATTAACTGCTCAAGGGCAGTTGTTGAATTGTGAGGCTGGACGCATGAGAATCAGGGATAAGATTAAAAGGATTATTGAAGGACTGAAACAGTAGCAGTGGATGGAAAGATAATTGGAATCTTGAAAAAGTCACTGGTAGCCTCGAGTGAGAGTTCCTAAATGGAAGAGATGGTGTCCCAAAGTTTATAGTAGACATTTTGGTGGGTATACTCGACATTCACTGAAGGAAGTTATCCCTGTGCAAATTTGTTTTCTGTTCCAAAAATGTAAAACACTCTGGAATATTTGAATATAATAGTCACTTTCATGTTCCCACATCTACTTACCTAAGCCTTTCAAACTCTAATATAGTCTATTATTTGAAGGTCAGATCCTAAGGCTATTTATTGTTAGCACAGGAGTTTGGGGGTTTTGGGGGAATTTCCCTGTTTTTGTTTTTTATCTGGAGTCTCACTCTGTCACCCAGGCCGGAGTGCAGTGGTGAGACTGTGGCTCACTGCAGCCTCAAACTTCTGGGCTCAAGTGATCCTCCTGCCTCAGCCTCCCAAGTAGATGGGACTACAAGCACATGCCACCATGCCTGGTTGTTTCTTAAATTTTGTAGGGACGGAGTCTTGCTATGTTGCCCAGGCTGGTCTCAAACTCCTGGACTCAAGTGACCTTAGCCTCCCAAAGCATTGGGGTTACAGATATGAGCCACCACGAGTGCTTACAATGTCACTGTCAAGATAAATCAGTGAAACTGTCTTTGCTCCATTAACTCACTTTTTGACAGGTTTTCCTTTTAATGCATTTACAAATTACTTTTCATATAGGGGAACACTCCATTTAGTTACAAAATTGCAAATGTTCAAATACTTGGTCTTGCATTCAGGAAACCTGATTGGCCAAAGAACCATGCTAGGAGCTAGAGTGGAATGCCTCAGTAAATGGAAAATAAGATAAATTATTATTAAGTAGCATGCAATAAGAGCCAAAGTTCACAAATGTAATGGCAGAAAAACTGGTAGAAAATGAAAGTTTCCAGCATTCTTTGAGAAAAATTTATCAAGAAAGGGTTTACATGGGAAAGAAGAAAAGCATCAAAAATCAGGAAACAGTGAGCATGCATCATTTGAATATCTGCTAATTGTAAATTAGTATACTAGCAGAATATACTTAAATGTTTTAAGTTGTTAAATAGATTATGTGTTAATTTGGTGTTTTTCATGGTCATGTTGGCACATGCTTAAGAGACATGGATCCTAAACACATAAGTAGCTTTTGTAACTTGAGCAAGTCTTTGGGTCTCACTTGGTTTATCTGAAAAATGAGAACAATTCGCATTTTTTTTAAGTTAGAAATAATGTATCTTAAGTGCATTTATAATACTTGGCATGGAGACTCCCCATAATCATGATTATCACCAAATATCACTATTATTTTTGTTATTTGGCCATAATTATTAATAATAAATAATAGGTAATATAAGTAAGGTGCATGTTTTCAGAGTGATCTGAATTTTTTTCTCAGCATACTTAAATGTTAAGAAATACAGAATCATGTCTTGAAGTTATTTAGAAGTTCATATTAATATATTGTGTTCTTTTCAACAGGAAGTACTTAAACAACTACAAGGAAGTATTGAAGATGAAGCTATGGCTTCTTCTGGACAGATTGATTTATTAGAGCGTCTTAAAGGTAGATTTTAAAAATGTGTTTTAAAATAATTTTTTAAGCTTAAATTGTCATCTTTAGATGTGTAGAGCCAAGTACAGCTTCTCTTGATTTGGGTGTTGGTATCAGTTTTCGTGGTGTATCTGCCTTACCATCAGGATGTAATTTTTAAAGTACAAATATATAAAAAAATGTATTTGTGTGTCATTTCTTCAGTTAAACATTTAACTGGCTTTGAATTAACTATTTTAAATTCCTTCCTTGAATAATTTTCAGTTCTTTTTAAAGCTCATTGCTATTCTGCCAGCCACTAAATAGTATTTAGTATTCTGTATGTCATAGACTTGAGCCCACTGTCTCATTGGAAGAAGTATTGTCTTCTTCATAGGTTAGAAATACTTTACCTTTTCACATATATAAGTTGATTATAAGTCATTTTTAGCAGTTTTAAAAGGATGTCTTTCTGATTTTGTTGCTTGAAAATTCCAATGTCAGAACAGAGGAAGTGCTTGATAATAATTGAAGCCAGACAGAAAAATTACTTTTGGATTCCAAAATACTATTTAGAGGGAGTCCAAAGAAGTACATTTTATCTAATTTTCCTTTAACATATTCCTTATTTTTATACTGACCCAAGTGGACTTTGCAGGGAAAGTCCTAAATAATTTTTTATTCAGTCATGTATATTTGTGGCTAAAATATGAACCTAAGATTTCACTTTAAAACAGTATAATAATGTTAAGAATATTTTAGATTGCTTAAAGCAATTGTTGTATAAAAACTTGTCTCTGTTTTATTTAGAGCTTAACTTAGATAGCAGTAATTTCCCTGGAGTAAAACTACGGTCAAAAATGTCCCTTCGTTCTTATGGAAGCCGGGAAGGATCTGTATCAAGCCGTTCAGGAGAGTGCAGTCCCGTTCCTATGGGTTCATTTCCAAGAAGAGGGTTTGTAAACGGAAGCAGAGAAAGCACTGGATATTTAGAAGAACTTGAGAAAGAGAGGTAACTTTTCTTCATATAGTAAACATTGCCTTGTACACTCCAGTTTATTATTGTTATTTTGTGGGATTCTAAAGACCTATTTTGTCATTTAAATACTTTTTGTTTGGTTTTATTTTTTTGTTTGTTTTGGGGGGTTTATTTTGAGACAGTCTCACTCTGTCTACCAGGCTGGAGTGTAGTGGCACAATCTCCGCTCCCTCAACCTCCACCTCCTGGTTTCAAGTGATTCTCATGCCTTAGCCACCCGAATAGCTGGGACTACAGACACCCACCAGCACGCCCAGCTAATTTTTGTGTTTTTGGTAGAGTCTGGGTTTCTCCATGTTGGCCAGGATGGTTGTCACTTCAGTACTTTGACTACTCTATACATTGAATAATACACATAATTATAATATTTATATCTAGTTAAAATGTGTAACTTGCCAGATACTTCGGCTCATGCCTGTAATCCCAGCTCCTCTGGAGGTTGAGGCGGTAGGATTGCTTGAGGCTAGGAGTTCAGGACTACCCTGGGCGACATAGTAAAACTCTCTTTTTTTGAGATGGAGTTTCGTTTTTGTTGCTCAGGCTGGGGTGCAATGGCGCAATCTCAGCTCACTTGCAACCTCCGCCTCCCAGGTTCAAGCAATTCTCCTGCCTCAGCCTCTCAAGTAACAGGAATTACAGACATGTGCCACCATGCCCAGCTAATCTTGTATTTGTCATAGAGACAGGGTTTCACCATGTTGGTCAGGCTAGTCTCAAAACTCCTGACTTCAGGTGATCCCCTGCCTCAGCCTCCCAAAGTGCTGGGATTACAAGTCTCAGCCACTGCGCCTGGCCAAGACTCTGTCTCTTTACACACACAAAAAAGTAGTAACTGATTTTTATTGAATTTCTGGTTATCATCTATTGAAGTATATTCAGTAGCTACTAGATTCAGTAAAAGATGACTCTTTTCATTATGGAAGGCCCACTACAAGTGGCCACAAATGAAATATTTCTTTTTTTTAAATTTTTAAGTAATAATTGTACATTTCATGGGGTACCTCGTGATGTTTCTATACATATGATTTATTGTGATCAGATTAGGGTAATTAGCGTATCTGTCATCTCAGGCATTTATCATTTCTTTGTGTTGGAAACATTTAGTGTCAACTATGGTCATCCTGTAGTAGTATAGAACACTAGAACTTTATTCCTCCTATCTAGCTGTAATTTTATATTCTTTAACAAATCTCTCTTTATCTTTTCTTTCCCTCTGTGCTTCCTAGCCTCTAGTATTTTCTGTTCTACTTTTTACTTCTGTGAGATCAACAAAACATTTTTTTTTCTTTCTTTTTTTTTTTTTTTTTTTTTTTGAGACAGAGTCTCACTCTGTCACCGAGGCTGGAGTGTGGTGGTGAGATCTCGGCTTACTGCAACCTCTGCTTCTTGGGTTCAAGCGATTCTCGTGCCTCAGCCTCCTGAGTAGCTGGAATTTCAGGCATGCACCACCACACCTGGCTAATTTTTCTATTTTTAGTAGAGACGGGGTTTCACCATGTTGGCCGGACTGGTCTCAAACTCCTGACCTCAGGTGATCCGCCCACTTTGGCCTCTCAGAATGCTGGGATTACAGGTATGAGCCACCACAGCTGGCCATCAAAACATTTCTTAATGTATAAGTTTTAGTATCTGAAAAAAAACACTTGACATATGGAATAAGTTCTGGTTTTTCACAGCCAGTATATTAATTCTTCTCTTCCTAAAGTTAACATTTTCTCACTGCAGGTACCAGGATATAAATGATTATCAGGAACTTCATCAAATGTTTTATGTCCCCTAAAAGATTCCTTAATGCACATATTAAGGAAGATCTTTATTATCTTTGTATTTCTAGAGGTAATATTAGACATTCAGAAAATGGTAAAATATATAAAAGCTTCATATTATCTCTGTGACCTTGGTCAAGTCATTAAATTTTTGTGCCATTTTCTTCTATAGGATAGAAATAAGGTTCTAATTTGTGGCATTGTTGTGAAAATTGATTATTAGTATATAGAAAATGCCCAGCATATCTCACTGACAGGCAGAAGACCTTTTGTTACTTTCTCCCCAGTTTCATATGTCCCCATTTATAAAAATAGAGATAATTATCTGGACCAGAAATGACGCTACACTTTCTTTTATTTCTTAAGTTTACATGAGTCTCTGTTTCATACATTGACCCTAGACTATTGAAACACTATCCTGAAAAATAAGAAGTGAACTAGGGTCCATGATCTTCCATCTCTTTGTCCCCTTTGAGCTCTATTAAGAGGCAAAGGGCATGCATACCAAACCTTCCTTAACTTGCTTTCTTTTCCTTACTTTGCTTTATGTAGGCAAAGTCCAGATTTTATTAGCAGAGAGGAGTTTCAGAGAAAAATACTAATTTTTGAAATAGATTTTATTGCAGATACTAGTAAACCTAACAAATGCAGCTGTAAGTGATAAGGAGTACTTGTAATAGACATGTTCTTATTTTCTGTCTTGACATTATTTCTTGCCAGTCTTCCAGAGTTCCTTGCATCTAAGTCTAGGAAAAGCTTATTTCTCTGTTCAGACTTAAATGCAATGATCTCCATGTTTTGTTTGTTATGTAATACCACTGTAAATTACTTTAAGCTAGTATTCTGACTTTTCACTCCAAGTGGAAAATACATTTCTTTTTAAAAATATTTAAAGGTGCTTTAGCCCTTTCTGTTGTTGCTACAGAATATTGTTAGTCTTGTGTTTTTTTGTTGTTTTTCTCCCAAAATATGGCCCAACTTCTAATTTAGACTTTATTACACACTACAAAAAGTTGCTTTATCTGGAGAGAAAGAGGTATCAGCATGGTTTGTCAGAAGGTTCTCGATTTTGACTGATCATTAGTATCAATAGCTTAGCTTTATAAAGTATCATCAATTAAAAGTATCAGTATACCTTTCCTATATCCAGTCTCTTTTTCCATGAGATAGTTACTTCTGTAACTCTAAATAATATGTTTATATTACTAGTTACCAACTTACTGACTTTGGACATGGCTTACTGACTCACCACTCTGAAAGATGAAGATTTGTTAAATTCACTCAATTATCCATCCAATTTTTAATTTCTGTACCAATTCTTTGGTCGAATTTATATACATATACACATAAGCAAATATACATACATATGTATAAGTTCTATTTCTTGTTCTTTTCTGTGACTGATTGTATCTGTTGAAACCCCACTGTATAAGATTTAGCAGCTGTTTACTTTCATTTTGTTAATACTGTTAACAGCTACGTCATGCTATATATATTTGAGTCTTTATGTTTTTTTCTGTTTTAAGCATAATGTTGATGTGAAATACGTGGGGTTTTTTAGGACTCTGTAGTTATTGGACACTGTGGAGTCAGTAGTATGCCAGAATCAATTTTTCCTCCCTTTTGGTAGAACATCATACCCTCTGTGCTGCTTAAAGGAAGATGATGCTGTTTGGACTGTGCCCTTCTTATATAGATCTTTGTTATTTTCTCAAGTTTTGAATTGCCTTTGTATGTTTTTGGAAGCAGAAACTTGTACCTTTACGATAATGCTAGGAACTAGTTTCATTTTATTCATAAATAAATTTTTGTTGGAGCCATTGAACTTTTCTGTTCTAATTTGGACCATTTGCTTCCTAAGCCTGCTACAAGACTGTCATGCCATTATTTCTTGCCATTACACTTCCCATTTAGATCTAATATATCTTGTGTGTTCTTGACTCTTACTGTGTTGGAGGGAGATAAATTGATTTCTTGCTTGTATGACAGTACGCGTATTTTGCTCTCACACTTGACTGATAGTTTGGGTAGGTTTAGGTTTAAACTCATTTTTCTTCTACATTATCAAGGTACCAGTAACAAATTTGATACCAATGTGAATCGTATTCCTTTGTAAATGACCATTTTTCCTCCTTGGAAGCTTTTGAATATTTTGGTATGCATATTTTCTTTATTCATCATGCTGAATATTTACTGTACCCTTTGATCTGGAAATTTATTTGTCCAGCTTTTTTCTGTTATGTTACTTTGATGATTTTCCCCTTTAGTTTTTTTTTGTTCTTTCTTCTAGACCTTCCTTAAGTGGTAAACTCTATGTCTTTTTCCTTTTCTGTATTCCTCAAGAAAAGGTGCTAAAAGTTGGTCAAGCCAGGAGTTAAACCCAGCTTGTAGCTTTATAACCTTTTGAACCTCAGTTTTCTAGTTAGTAAAGTGATCATGAGAATAACAACCTCAAATGATGTTGTGAGGATTAAATTAGATTTTTTAAAAGTCCTTAGCACTGTGCCCAGTACATACAGCATTCAATAGTGTTAGGTATTATTGCTGTCATGTTAACTTGATTTATTTAACAAATATTTATTGAATGCTAATACATATGTCCCATGCTCTTCTAGGTGACTCCCAATTAGGGAGAGGACTAAGAAGACATGAGATTTATGTGAAAAAGCATTTTTAAGAAAGATTGTTGGCAATCACAGAATAGGCCTGTAGTACACTAAATCCTAATGACTCCACCTGTTCTGAGTCTAGTCTTAATTTCAGTTCTGAGCCTTAACAACTGCTGCTGTATGAGTCACAAGGTCAACTACTATAATTTAATCACTTGCTATCATTTTAGCTGAAGAGACTGTAACCTTGGCTTCCCCAGAGCATTTTGCTACAGGTTAATCTTAAACTTGGTAGTAGCAAATTGTCCCTAATGTTCTTAACCTCCCCCTCACTTCAGCACTGCCACTGACAGTGGCCTGTCAATTTAAGTACTTTTTAACACCCAGTTCTTATTTTTATTGATTGTTTGATTGGTTGAGACGAAGTCTCACTCTGTCGCCTAGGGTGGAGTGCAGTGGCATGATGTTGGCTCACTGCAGTCTCTGCCTTCTGGTTCAAGAGATTCTCACACTTCAGCCTCCCAAGTAGCTGGGACTACAGGTGTCTGCCATGACACCCAGCTAATTTTTGTATTTTTAGTAGAGATAGGGTTTCACCATGTTGGCCAGGCTGGTCTCAAACTCCTGACCTCAAAATGATCCACCTGCCTCAGCCTCCCAGAGTGCTGGGATTACAAGCGTGAGCCACTGCACCTGGCCCCAACTCTTACTTCATAAGCTCATTTTTGAGGAAATAATAGAGGAAATAATAGCATCACCGTCTTTTTTACTCTTTTCCCCACCGTGGACCCAGGTCCTGCAGGTCCTCACTAGGGAAAACTGAAAAATAGAATTAAATCTCATCTTTATGGGAGTTGTGGTACCCAGCTGTGAATGGAGTTCAGGCTTTCTGCAGTGTTTTTTCCTGTTCCTGTTGTCAGAAATCAGAGAGAGAGCAGCTTGTCTTTAGTCTGCCTTCCCCGAGGAATGCTACATCATAAGCAGGAGCTTCCTTTCTTTCCATACAGTCCATCACTATTAAGGTTGCCACATTAGTACGAAGGGGCTTATTTCTTATTTTTTCAATTGCTTCTTAGTAAAATACTTTTTAGCAAGAACAGAACCTTCCACATACTCATCACTACTAAGATTCATTCTTGTATTTCCTAAGAAACTATGTAATGAAGCAGAACTTTTAAAGTAATAGCATCAGAGTGGGGAACATCTCTCTGTATGACCAAACTCCAGAATCTATAATAGAAAATATCTACAAATCTGACTGTATGAAAATCAAAATGTTCTATGTGGCAAAACGTTACAGTTGACCCTTAAAAAATTCAGGGGCTGGCGTTCCCACCTGTCCCGTGCAGTCAAAAATTTATGTATAACTTTTGATTTCCCCAAAACCTCACTGATAGCCTACTATTGACCGGAAGCCTTACTGATAACATAAATAGTATAAACAGTCAAGTAACAAATATTTTATATGTTACATGTATTTCATACTATATTAAGTTAGAGAAAAAATGTTATTAAGAAATCATAAGGAAGTGGAAAGAAATTTGTGTATAAGTGGACCCATGCAGTTCACACCCACGTTGTTCAAGGATCGACTGAGTAAACAGACAGGTATTAAGTTGAGAAAATACATATGCAGTCCAACAACTGACAAAGTGCTATCATTTTTAATATAGAAAGGGTCCTACAAATAAGAAAAATCACAGAGAAGGAAATACAAATGGTTTATAATCTTAAACAAAATGTTTAACCTCACTCATATTAAGAGAAACCAAATTTAAAACCAGTGATACACCATTAAAAAAAAAGCTTGATATAAAAAATTAAAGAAAAAAGTTTAAACACTTAAATTGGTAGCACAAATTTGTATAGCATCTCACAAGGGCAGTAAGTTTACAATGTACATATTCTAGGAATTTCTTTTGTATAAATGCATACACATGTATGAAATGAGGTATATCTATAAGGTTATTCAATGCAGCATTATTATAACAAAAGATTAGAAAGGCTCTAAGTGCCTGCCAACTGAGAGTTGGTTATAGTGTATCTCTACATAGATTTATGAATACTGGGGTATTGCTATTCACTCAGAGTGGCTGGCAGAATATTACAGAAAATATTTAGGGAAAGGTATAGATTATAGTCTCAAACCTTTTGGAAGGCCAAAAGGTTTTATTGAGGTAGGTTGAAGGTAGCCGCCTCGTTAACATTAGCATAGGAAGGAGATAGAGACTGATCAAAAGACCTTACCCCACACCAATTTGTCTCCATTCTAACTGTTTAACTCATGTTAATTTTGTGCTGGGTGGTCGTCTTTCAGAGGAAGATCAAAGGGGAATTACCTGTTAATAGCATTTACTCTGGGCAGAACCTGAAGCTTTTACCAGTCCTAAAACCATTCTCTTAACCATGTTAATTATTCACAAGTTTGTTTACTTAAAACCTATGTTGTAAAATCTTGAGGGAATAAAAGTGTGAATAGACAGAGGGGCTGGGTTGATTAGTTGCATTTTGCCCTCTGAAAGCAGCCAGCGGCCATCCCTAGCCCACTTGCATCACTGTAATGATGTGAGAGTGCATTCATTCATCCTTTGAGTCAGGGTCTGCAGGTCAGACTTCTGCAGACAATGACCGACTTCTCACTGGGGAATTCGTGGAATATCATGCGGGTAACAAAAAAGTACCTAGTAGAGGTTGAGCATCCCAAATCTGGAAATCCAAAATTCTCCAAAATCCAAAAGTTTTTGAATGACATGATGCCCAAAGTAAATGCTAATTGAAGTATTTTGGATTTGAGATGCCCAACTGGTAAGTATAATAGAAATATTCCAAAATCCAAAAACACTTCTAGTCACAATCATTTTGAATAAAGTGATACTCAACCTGTACCTCTTTGTGTTCTGCAAGATCAATTTGTTTTTTTTTTGTTTGTTTGTTTTTTGGAGAAGGAGTCTTGCTTTGTTGCCCAGGCTGAAATGCAGTGGTGTGATCTCAGTTCACTGCAGCCTTGGCCTCATGGGCTCAAGTAATTCTCCTAGCTCAGCCTCCCAAGTAGTTGGGACTACAGGTGTGCACCACCATACCTGGCTAGTTTTTGTATTTTCTTGTAGAGATGGAGTTTTGGGGTTTGGGATTTCATCATGTTGCCCAGGCTGGTATTGAACTCCTGAGCTCAAGTGATCCGCCTGCCTTGGCTTCCCTAAGTATTGGGATTACAGGCATGAGCGTCCACACCTAGCCCCCAGGATCAATTTTTAAGTGAAAAGTTGCAGGACAATATGTAAAATGTACGTATATCCTTGCATTTTTTTTTATTATTCTTTAAGTTCTGGGGTACATGTGCAGAACATACAGATTTGTTACATAGGTATACACATGTCATGGTAGTTTGCTGCATCCATCACCCCGTGATCTACATTACGTATTTATCCTAATGCTGTCCCTCCCCTATCCTCCCACTCACTGCGATCCCTCCCCAGCCCCCCACCCACAGGCCCCTGTGCGTAATGTTCCCCCCGTGTCCATGTGTTCTCATTGTTCGACTCCCACTTATGAGTGAGAACATACAGTGTTTGGTTTTCTGTTCTTGTGTCAGTTTGCTGAGAATGATAGTTTTCATCTTTAACTATGTCCCTGCAAAGGACATGAACTCATCCTTTTTATGGTTGCATAGTATTCCATGGTGTATATATGCCACATTTTCTTTATCCAGTCTATCATTGATGGACATTTGAGTTGGTTACAAGTCTTTGCTATTGTGAACAGTGCTGCCATAAACATACATGTGCATGTGTCTTTATAATAAAACGATTTATAATCCTTTAGGTATATACCCAGTAATGGGATTGCTGGGTCAAATGGTATTTCTAGTTCTAGATCCTTAAGTAATGACTACACTGTCTTCCACAATGGTTGAACTAATTTACACTCCCACCAACAGTGTAAAAGTGTTCCTTTTTCTCCACATCCTCTCCAGCATCTGTTGTCTCCTGATTTTTTAATGATGGCCATTCTAACTGGCGTGAGTGAATGTGGTTTTGATTTGCATTTCTCTAAGGACCAATGATGATGAGCTTTTTTTCATATGTTTGTTGGCTGCATAAATGTCTTCTTTTGAGAAGTGTCTGTTCATATCCTTTGCCCACTTTTTGATGGGGTTGTTTGCTTTTTTCTTGTACATTTGTTTAAATTCTTTGTAGATTCTGGATATTAGCCCTTTGTCAGATGGGTAGATTGCAAAAATTTCTTCCCATTATGTTGGTTGCTGGTTCACTCTAATAGCTTCTTTTGCTGTGCAGAAGCTCTTTAGTTTAATTAGATCCCATTTGTCTATTTTGGCTTTCATTGCCATTGCTTTTGGTGTTTTAGTCATGAAATCCTTGCCCATGCCTATGTCCTGAATGGTTTTGCCTGGGTTTTCTTCTAGGGTGTTTATGGTGTTAGGTCTTATGTTTAAATCTTTAATCCATCTGGAGTTAATTTTTGTATAAGGTGTAAGGAAGGGATTTAGTTTCAGCTTTCTGCATATGGCTTGTCATTTTTCCCAACACCATTTATTAAATAGGGAATCCTTTCCCTATTGCTTGTTTTTGTCAGGTTTGTCAAAGATCAGGTGGTTGTAGATGTGTGGTGTTGCCTCTGAGGCCTCTATGCTGTTCCACTGGTCTATATCCCTGTTTTGGTACCAGGACCATGCTGTTTTGATTACTGCAGCCTTGTAGTATAGTTTGAAGTCAGGTAGCATGATGCCTCCAGCTTTGTTTAGTTTTTTGTGTTTTGTTTTGTTTTGTTTTGTTTTGTTTTGTTTTGTTTTTGCTTAGGATTGGCTTGGCTATGCATGTTCTTTTTTGGTTCCATATGAAATTTAAGGTGGTTTTCTCCAATTCTGTGAAGAAAGTCAGTGGTAACTTGATGGGGGTAGCGTTGAATCTATAAATTACTTTGGGCAGTATGGTCATTTTCATGATATTGATTCTTCCTAACCATGAGCATGGAATGTTTTTCCATGTGTTTGTGTCCTCTCTTATTTCCTTGAGCAGTGGTTTGTAGTTTTCCTTGAAGAGGTCCTTCACATCCCTTGTTAGTTGTATTCCTAG
>CAUYLG010046579.1:0-20778 GCA_963573385.1 Cacajao melanocephalus | reverse complement strand
GTTGCCTCTGAGGCCTCTGTTCTTTCCCATTCATCTATATCTCTGTTTTGGTACCAGTAGCAAGCTGTTTTGATTACTGTAGCCTTGTAGTATAGCATGAAGTCTTAGGATTGCCTTGGCTATGTGGGCTCTCTTTTGGTTCTATATGAAGGTTAAAGTGGTTTTCTCCAGTTCTGTGAAGAAGTTCATTGGTAGCTTGATGGGGATAGCATTGAATCTATAAATTACTTTGGGCAGTACAGTCATTTTCATGATATCGATTCTTCCTAACCATGAGCATGGAATGTTTTTCCATCTGTTTGTGGTCTCTCTTATTTCCTTGAGCAGTGGTTTGCAGTTCTCCTTGAAGAGGTTCTTCACATCTTTGTAAGTTGTATTCCTAGGTATTTTATTCTCTTTGTAGCATTTGTGAATGGGAGTTCACTCATGATTTGGCTCTGTCTGTCTGTTACTGGTGTATAGGAATGCTTGTGATTTTTGCGCATAGATTTTGTGTCCTGAGACTTTGCTGAAGTTGCTTATCATCTTAAGGAGATTTTGGGCTGAGATGATGTGGTCTTCTAAATATACAATCAGAAGTATATTTAGGAAAATATTTACACAGTCTGGCAAATTGGATAAAAAGTCAAGACCCATTGGTGTGCTGTATTCAGGAGACCCATCTCATGTGCAAAGACACAGATAGGCTCAAAATAAAGGGATGGAGGAAGACCTACCACGCAAATGGAAAGCAAAAAAAAGCAGGGGTTGCAATCCTAGTCTCTGAGAAAATGGACTTTAAACCAACAAAGATCAGAAGAGACAAAGAAGGGCATTACATAATTGGATAAAGAAAATGTGGCACATAGACACCATGGAATACTATACCACCATAAAAAAGGATGAGTTTACCAAATGGTAAAGACCATTGACACAGTGAAGAAACTATGTCAACTAACAGGCAAAACAACCAGCTAGTATCAAAATGGCAGGATCAAATTCACACATAAAAATATTAACCTTAAATGTAAACAGGCTAAATGCCCCAATTAAATGGTCTTTACCATTTGGTACATTTTTGCAGTGGCTGGTACTGGTTATTCCTTTCCATGTTTAGTGCTTTCTTCAGGAGCTCTTGTAAGGCAGGCTGGGTGGTGACAAAATCTCTTAGCAATTGCTTATGTGTAAAGCATTTTATTTCTCCTTCACTTATGAAGCTTAGTTTGGCTGGATATGAAATTCTAGGTTGAAAGTTCTTTTCTTTAAGGATGTTGAATATTGGCCTCCACTCTCTTCTGGCTTATAGGATTTCTGCTGAGATATCTGCTGTGAGCCAGATGGGCTTCCCTTTGTGGGTAACCCAACCTTTCTCTCTAGCTGCCCTTAGCATTTTTCCTTCATTTCAATCCTGGTGAATCTGATGATTATGTGCCTTGGGGCTGCTTTTCTTGAGAAATATCTTTGTGGTGTTCTCTGTATTTCCTGGAGTTGAATGTTGGCCTTCCTTGCTAGGTTGGGGAAGTTCTCCTGGATAAAATCCTGAAGAGTGTTTTCCAGCTTGTATTCATTCTCCCCATCGCATTCAGGTACACCGATCAAATGTAGATTAGGTCTTTTCACATAATCTCATATTTCTTGGAGGCTTTGTTCATTTCTTTTCACTCTTTTTTCTCCAATCTTAACTTCTCATTTTATTTCATTGAGTTGCTCTTCAATCAGAAGAAGAACAAAATATTTTTTCTTCTGCTTGATCAGTTCGGCTATTGAAACTTCTGTATGCTTTGCGAAGTTCTTGTGCTGTGTTTTTCAGCTCCATCAAGTCGTTTACATTCTTTTCTAAGCTGGTTATTCTAGTTAGCATTTCATCTAACCTTTTTTCAAGGTTCTTAGTTTCTTGCATTGGGTTAGAACATGTTCCTTTAGCTCAGAGAAGTTTGTTATTACCCACCTTCTGAAGCCTGCTTCTGTCAATTCGTCAAACTCATTCTCTATCCAGTTTTGTTCCCTTGCTGGTGAGTTGTGATCCCTTGGAAGAGGAGAAGTGTTCTAGGTTTTGGTGACTTCATCCTTTTTATGCTGGTGTCTTCCCATCTTTGTGGATTTATCTACCTTTGATTTTTGAAGTTGGTGACTTTCGTGTGGAGTCGCTGAGTGGATGTCCTTTCTGTTGATGTTGAAGCTATTTCTTTGTTTTTTAGTTTTCCTTCTAACAGTCAGGCCCCTCTGCTGCAGGACTGCTGGAGGTCCACTCCAGACCCTGCTTGCCTGGAAATCAGCCAAGTGGGCTGTAGAACATCAAGGATTTCTGCCTGTTCCTTCCTCTGGTAGTTTCATTCCAGAAGGGCACCCATGAGATGTCAGCCAGAGCTCTCCTGTATGAGGTGACTCTTTGGATATATGGGAGTCAGTGAGCTGCTTGAGGAGGCAGTCTGTCCTTTATCAGAGCTCTAGTGCTGTGCTGGGAGCTCCGTTGCTCCCTTCAGAGCTGCTGAGCAGGGACATTTAAATCTTCTGCAGTGGAATTCACAACCGTGCCTTTTCCCAGGTGCTCTGTCCCAGGAAAGTGGGGCTTTATTTATAAGTTCCTGAAGGGCTGCTGCCTTTTTTCAGAGATGCCCTGCCCAGCAAGGAGGGAGTCTAGTCACATTCTGCCTGCAGAGGCATTGCTGAGCTGCTGCAGGCTCCGCTCAGCTGCTCTGTAAGCTTCCTTGTGCTTTTGGTTGCACAGGTAAGGTTAGAACTGCCTTTGTAATGGCAGACGCCCCTCCCCTACCGAGCTTGACCATCCTAGGTAGAGCAAACTGCTGTGCTGAATGCTAAAATCCCAAGCCAGTGGGATTCAGTGTGCTGGTCTATGTGGGGGTGGGACCCACCGATCACCTGGCTCACTGCCTTCAGCCCCCTTTCTCTCAGGGGTATGGGAGGCTCTGTCTCACAGGCACTCCAGGTGGCAGTCAAAATGGCAGCTCAGATTTGTGCTGGAATCCCAGCTGAATTGGCTGCCCAGATTTGTGTTGGAAACCCACGGCGCCTGTTGGCCAGCAGGAATCTCCTGGTCTGTGGGCTGCAAAGACCACGGGAGAAGCACAGCATCCAAACTGGAGCACTCAAGTGGCCGGAAAAGTCCCTGATGGCCTCTGCTGGGTAGGAGGGGAGGCCCTCCGGCCTGTTGCACTTCCCAGGTGAGGCAGCTCCCCCCCCGCCTCAATTTGCCTTCTTTGGGCTAACCCACTGTCCACCCAATCCCATTGAGATGAACTTGGTACCTCGGTTGGAAATGCGGAGATCACTCAACTTCTGCATTGCTCTTGCTGGGAACTGCGCTCCGGAGCTGTTCCTATTTGGCCATCTTGGCGGAAGTCTTCCTATGTATTGTTCCTTCAAGGCACTTATTTTCTGAAGTTTTATTTACCCCTGGGATCTCTTGTTAATTGTCTGTCAGGGCTCACTAGAATGTAAGCTCTAGGAGAGCTGAGATCTTGCCTTACTCACTTCTGATTCACCTGGGGCTAGAAAGCCTAGAAGAGTGCCTTGTATATGAACAGGTGCTCAGTAAATTTGTGTTGAATGAATAAATTTGTTTCCAAGAGATTTCTGTCAGTGTGTGAAATGAATTTTGGTTGTCCTCAGAAAGGAACCTAACCTACTATTGCAGCAGTTTAGGTGAAAGGTTATAGGGACTGTTTCAGGCCCAACTGAAATGCAGAAGAGAGAGATACATGCAAAGAAGATTCAATAGATCTGAGCAACTGATTGCATGAAACAGGGAAAGGGATGAGGAGGAGAAAAGAGATTCTGACCCAAAATTATATGGCTGGGGCTTGATAGTGGTATCACTAACAACAAATGGAAACAGGGGGATGAGGGAGATTATGGGTTCTCTTTTTGACATATTAAGACAGGAAACTAGCAGGGAATTAGTGATGAGGAATGTGACCCAGGAGAGAGGGTCACCTCTGGAGATGTGCTTTGGGAAATGTCTGCTCGAAAGTGCTAATTAAACCCGTGGGGCTGCTTGGAAGCTGCCAAAGGCAAGAGCCCAGTGAGAGAAAAGGGCACAACAGACTGAGCAGGCAAGTCCAGAGAGGGGCTGATCAGGGAGGGGCTGGTCCAGTAACCAGTGACGCCCCAGGGCTACAGAGCACAAGGCTGGTCAGGGGCATGGGAAGTTGGCTTTGAGTCACATCATTCTCTGCTTTCTAAAGCTCAAGCTTTTCTCTACTGTAAAAGTTGTTGATGTTTTCTTTCTAGTCCATCAGCCTATGGAAACTTTACTTAAACAAACAAAGAAACTCAGCTTTTTTTCCGCCACTCTAGTTCATGCCACATTCTAATGATCACTTTTCCTTGGGTTTTCCCCTTCTCTCAAGTTGAGTCTTTTTCATGGTTTCATTTTATTTGTCTTTTGGTGATCTGTCCACTATAAAATAAGTATATGCCCTAATAACTTGCCAGAAAAACATATTTTCTTTCTTTTATTTTTAATAAAATGGCACAAGTGATAAATAAATCCATCTTATTAAAAATTTAAACAATTCAGAGACATAAGAGTAAACAGTTATTGTCCTCAATATCAACTAACTCCTTCCAGATCTGTGTGTGTGTGTGTGTGTGTGTGTGTATGTGTGTGTAACTGAGAGAGAGAGAGACCGAGAAATGTAGGCCATAGACTCACATGTGCAGGAAATATAAGGCATTTTTCTATAATTGAATTTAATTCAGATTTTGAGTCCCATTATGCTAAATGAAGGGAAGGAAACCTCAGATAATTCAGAGCTGTCCCAGTCAGTTCCTAGGCAAAGACTTCAAAACTCTAATCAGCATCAAACTCTTTTGCTTCTCTTCTGACACTGCCCCTATTCCAAAACTGTGGACTGCTTAATCTGAGAGTAGGGTGACCAACTGCCATGGTTTTCCTGAGACTGAGAGAATTCCCAGGATGTGAGGTTTTCATTGCTAGAACTGGGAAAACTTGGTGCAAATAGGCACAAGTTGGTCTGCTGATCTGGGAATGGGAGTGGGGATGAGAGGGAGTGGGGAAGAAACTGGCACTGATTGAGCAAGGATTCCTCAAAACCTTTTGTTTCTGGAAAAACTTTTACACGCTGAACCTTTCAGGTATTAGATTTTTTTTTCAAAACTCACAGAAAAAAAATGAATTCTATTTGCAGTTTATATTTCATTGTCTCTTTCTGGATTTTTCCATGTTTGCCCTGCTCCTTTGAACTGACAGCTTCTTTGGGGCATATGGTCTCATTTTGTGTTAATTTCCTCCTCAGACAGTGCTTTTTGGATCCCTTTCTTGGCTCAAGTTTTCTGTAACTCATAGAAAATTCCCTCCCTTGAAGGAGCCCAGAGAGGTTTTCCAGAATCCACATCCCATCCTGAGCTGAAGACTTCAGCCTTGGCTTCTGTAGTCCAGATGTTCCCGAGGAAGTTCATCTTCCTCAGGAGAGCACAAGACCTCTGGGGGGAGATGAATGGGGGCTGAAGGAACATACCTGAACTTGTATTAATATTTATATTTTATTCTAATAAGAAATTAAGTGTTATTAGTATCAATTTATAAATTGATGCCATCACCCACACTCCATGTGATGTCACATGGTCATCATATATAATATGTGTTAGATTCTGACATACATAAAATGTGATAGATCCTGAAGGAAGAATAATAGCTCCCCAGTGAGGAAGGGAATGACAGTGGCATTGGTATCCTCATTCTTTGTTTATTTTTGGCTTATGGCCAAGTATTGCAATTTATGTATGCCTGGGTAAGTGGATTAGATAGGGTGTAGGATCAACATTTAGTTAAAGCAAACATTATAAAATATTTAAGTAACGTAAAATATTGACAGATAGCAATAATGTAAGCACGAGAGAACAAGAGTAGTAGCCTCTCCTCACCACAGCCCTCCAAGCCCCTGCCAGCTTATTCTTCTCCAGCTACACTGGTCTCCTTGCTTTTCTTCAGACACAGACAGTGCCTTTTGGCCACATTCCACCTTGGGGCCTTTTCCCAACTGCTCCCACTGCCTGATGTGTTCTTCCCTCAGTTCTTGGCCAGGCTCCCTTCTTCCCTCCTTCAAGTCTTTGCTGACAGGTCACTTGGCTACTTTATTTAAAATTCCAACTCCCGCCCTGAGAGATGCATTTCTCATTCTCCTTATTCTGCTTTATTATTACTATTTTCATGCTAATACTTATCATCTTCTACCATATCATATAATTTACTTATTTATTATATTTATTATCTGCTCTGATATAAGCTTCATGAGGACAGGGATATTTATTTTGCTCTGTACTGCCAATGCTGAGCATGCGACAGACCATGCAGATGTGTTGAATAAAGGCCATAGACTTGCAGAACCAACCTTTTTTCTACTCTTAGTACAAGCTCTTAATTAGCCATTGCATTTAAAAACTTGTAAAAGTGTACCCCTGTCTGCCTGTCCATTTCTAGAAATTCCTTTTTCTTTTTGTGACAGGGTTTCACTCCGTCCCCTAGGTTTGAGTGCAGTGATCTCGGCTCACTGTAACCTCTGCCTCCCAAGCTCACACCATCATCCCACTTCAGCCCTCTAAGTAGCTGGGACCACAGGGGTGTGCCACCACGCCTGACTAATCTTTGTATTTTTGGTGGAGAAAGGGTTTTGCCATATTGGCCAGGCTGGTCTTGAACTCATGAACTCAAGTGATTCACCTGCCTTGGCCTGCCAAAGTGCTGGGATTACAGGTGTGAGCCACCACAACCAGCCCATTTCTAGGAGTTTCCAACATGATGCTTTGTAAGTGCTCGCACTACATAGGTTAGTTCACCAGCAGCGGTCACCACTTAGCATCTCATTTGTTCTTCTGTTTCAGTCCTTGCTCGTGGAGAAGCTTCACAGCTAACATGGCTTCTCCACCACATGGAGAACCTTCATAGATAACACAGGCCTTTGGAGAAGAGCAGTGTCTGCCTATGCCAGGGTGCTGCATGGGCTGTTTTCTTCATCAGACTTTTTTTTATAGCAGGAGCTTAGTGTGACACTAAGAATCTCACAGAAATCTCACAGGTCACTCTTGAATAGATAGTTGTTTGCTCTCCTCCCCTCTTTCTACCAAGGGCACAAAACTAGTTTAATAATAATTAGATTCTTACATGTTTTTCTCTTCCCCATGTTTTATCTCTTCCTCACTAAACACTGCTTCGCTTTATTTGAATGTAAAACATAGCTCTCATGCTTATGAATGTGTGTGAATACCTATTTGTACATATCTGTGTGGGAGGTAGTGGCAAGAGGGGAGGAAAATGTATCTACATTAGCTACAGCTAGCAAAGGTTTACCTATGCGTTAATACTATTCAGTTATGAGTGAAATATAATCTTAAGCATTGTAGATGTTACCCCCTAAAACTTATCAACACTTCCCGACCTTGCATATTCTACCCTTCATGGACATGCTCTTGTCTCTCAAGACCCAACTCAAATATCATGTCCTCTGTGAAGCCTTCTCAACTCTCTCAGGGTGAGAAAAACTACATAGTTATTGACTAGAATGAATAAAGTTCACTAAGTGAAAGCTTAATTGAGCAACCACTGCATTATGCTAGCTTCTCAACATATGTATAAATAATTGTACAGAAATAAAATGCTATAAGAAGATCAAGTAGCTTTGAAACCACTAGAGGAACAATTGTTAATTGCAGAGGGCTAGTTGAAATGCATTTGAAAAGCTGCAGGGTGGATGGAAGTGGGAAATAATTTGCTTTGCCTATTACCATAAAGATGAATGATCTTACTCATTTGCACAGGAAGAGTGGCATGTTGTAACCGTGGGAAGAACTCCCAAACGCTAAGTCAACTAGCCTCTAAATCTCTGCGGGGAGGATATATCTCTTTCCTACTTTTGAGAAGTTTTCTTTCTCTCTTCCTCCCTTTCTCTCTCTCCTCCTCCTCATCCCTTCCTCCTTTCTCTCCTTCCTCCTTCCTTCCTTCCTTTCTCTCCTTCCTTTCCCTCCCTTCCCTCCCTCCCTCCCTCCTTTCCTTCCTTCCTTCCTCTTTTCCCTTTTTTCTTCATTTTTTAATATCATGGTCACTTATAGTATCTACTGTGAATCAAGAGAAAATCACAGTTTCTTTTTTCTTTCCTTTATATATTTTTTCTTAGACAGCGTCTTGCTCTGTCACACAGGCCGGAGTGCAATGGCATGATCATGGCTCACTGCAGCTGCCACCTCCTTGGCTTAAGTGATCCTCCCACCTCAGCCTCTCTAGTAGCTGGGTGCACAGCACCACTCCTGGCTGAGAAAGTTGGAGTTTTTCATGACATTTTTTTGAGCCTTGAACCTGCTTCAAAGACTGGCTTGTTAATGTCCAAGTTTGTTAACATTTTAATAATAACGATAAGCGGTATTTTTGAGTTCTTATTATGTACTTAGTACCGTTCTAAGTAATTGACATATTAAGTTATTTAATACTGGAACAACCCCATGAAACACGTGGGTGTTATTATTTGCAGATGAGAAACTTGAGATGCAGAGAGGTTAACTTGTCCCAAGTCACTCTGCTGTGAGAGCTGAGCCCAGGAGTTTGTTTCTAGAATCTTTACTCTTCACCACCATGGCAGTTTACTGTCTGTTTCTCTTTAAGGAAACCATTAATACTGCTATTCAAATTTACATTTTACATAAACAAGTACACGAAAATGCACTTATTAGGAAAACTAGAGAAATGATAAAATTATCACAGACAATTTTTTTTTTTTGGCAGATATCCGTAATCTGCACTCCGGAGGCTGAGGCAGGAGAACTGCTTGAACCTGGGAGGTGGAGGTTGCAGTGAAGTAAGCTGTTTCTGTTTTGTTTTGGTTTTCGGTTTTTGGGTTTTGTTTGTTTGTTTGTTTGTTTTTTGAGATAGAGTCTTGCTCTGTCACCCAGGCTAGAGTGCAGTGGCACGATTTCAGCTCACTGCAACCTCTGCCTCCCGGGCTCCAGGATTCTCCTGCCTCAGCCTCCCAAGTAGCTGAGACCACGGGTCACACACAATATTTTTAAAGCTTATAATGATTAGGGTGATTCTAGATGGCAAGCTAGCACCAGGACACACACACAAACACACACACACACACACACACACACACACACACACACACACACACCCCTTATTGTAATTAATTCTTGAATACCTCCAAGTCTTAAGCTTTACATTATTTTATTTCACATTACCTTTTTTTTTGTTTTTTGGAGATGGAGCTGGAGTGTAAGGACTCACTCTTAACTCACTGCAACCTCCGCCTCCCAGGTTCAAGTGATTCTCCTGCCTTAGCCTCCCAAGTAGCTGGGATTACAGGCAGCTGGTACCATGCCGGGCTAATTTTTGTGTTTTTAGTAGAGATAGGGTTTCAGCATGTTGGCCAGGCTGGTCTTGAACTCCTGACCTCTGGTGATCCACTTGCCTCAGCCTCCCAAAGTGCTGGGATTACAGGCATGAACCACCATGCCTGGCCTATTTTATATTACATTCATTTGTTGCCCACATCCCTCTGTAATATAAGTCCCTGAGCAGGGATTTTATCTGCCCTGTTTACTTCTGTTTCCCTGATGACTAGAACATACCCTGGAATACAGTAGGTATCAAATAAAGAAGACCCAGCTTTTATTTACTTATTATATGTTATTTATCATATACTTATTAGATTTTATTACTACATATTATATATTATCTTGTATTTTGGCATATTATACATAAAACAATTATGTGTATATAAATTATGAATTAAATATTTTTAAATAAACAATATATTTAAATATATATACACATGTATATAAAGTTTATTTATTATAAACAAAGAAATAAAAATACTAACTGCCCAATAACATTTATCAAATTGAATACTTATCTTTTGGAATTATTCTTTGCTGCCTTTTGCCTATTAATGATATTATAGTTCTTTATACGTAGCACTTAACTATTAAAGTCTGTTTTAAAAATGAAGGCATAGTCAACCCATAAGTAACATTTAGTAGACTATGGATTGCAGTTCTTTTTGTTCGTTTGCTTTTGAGACAGGGTCTCACTCTGTCACCTGGGCTGGAATACAGTGATATGATCACAACTCACCTCAGCCTTGCCTTTCCGGGTTCAGGCAATCCTCCTGCCCCAGACTCCCAAGTAACTGGGATCACAGGCACATGCCATCTTGCCCAGCTAAATTTTCTATTTTTATTATTTATTTATTTTATTTATTAGAGGCAGTGTATGTTACCTAGGTTGGTCTCAAACTCCTAGGCTCAAGTGATCCTCCCACCTTGGCCTCCCAAAGTACTGGGATTACCGGAATGAGCCACTGTACCCAGCCAATGGATTCCAGTTCTGTGTTAAAACTACATCCAATGTGATATTAATAAACACCCATCTTTGCCCTATGTTCCAACCTCACAGAGACAGCAATTCCAGAAAATCCCAGTCATAGCTTTCTTCCTATCTTTTTTTCTGTTTAATTTTTGCTTTATCTTCAGGACCACACCTGGATGGTAGTCCCCATGAAGGCTTCTCAACATCTCCCTAGAAGAATATCTCATTTTTCCCTCTGGGATCTCAGAGCTCTCTGTAATTACTTATTTATACATCTGTATCCCTGACTAGATTTTGCTCTCTTAGGAGTAGGAATTATGCCTTAAGTATTTTTGTATCTCTGGTACCTGGCACATAGTAGCTATTATATCTGAAAGAATAATAATCTTAACAAAGTCCTGTGAGGGGAAATCAGTCAATCTAAATAGTAAGTAAAATGAATGCAGGTAATATTTTTAGTATGATATCCTGTATTTGAAGTAATGTGTATAGTGTTACATTTTACATGGTGGGATGCTAGACTCAAACCATCCTTAAAATATTTTTTAAAGTTTGCAGTCAGAGGAATTAGTCATTATTTCCAAGGGTTACACATTAATGTCTGTTCATTGAAGTAAAAAAGTAAAATACTATACTTTGCTGGGCCAGTGGAAGACTTTCTCAGTGTTGAGAGTACCCAAATAAATTTATTCTGTACAATTAGTATAGAATTCACCAGCAATGGATTATAAATTTTCCCTTGCAAAGGCGACTCTCCTTTTCTAATTTATGTATAGGCAAAAGCTACACCCAGCACAGAAAACCATATAAAAATAACTTCATGTATTTATAAGCAACTACAGTTATAAACCAGCACATACCACTTTTGAGAAAATAGTGTAAAATTCAAGTGTGGGTGGTAGTTTGATTATGGAGATCTGTCATGTGCTTTCAGATACATTTCAAGAAGCGCACTGAGCTAATTAAATTTATTATTCCTCCTCTTCCTTTGAAGGCAAGCGTATGCAAATTTCCTGAGGCAGATCATTTTCCTAAGAAAAAAGTACCACACTCTTGAGTTGGCCCCAACTCACAGCTCTTTCTAGTAACAAGTGATATAGGTGAATTGAGGGGGTGGGGAGGATGTTTTGGCAGAATTTTCCGTGGGAGGAAAGGGAGGTCTTTGCTAAGGAAGGTCTTCTCCTACTTAGCAAAGTTAGGAATCTTCAATGCTTTTGAACAGAATAAAAGTCACATTAGCTACAAAAAGAAACCCCTGTCCTCACCTCTGTAACAGTACCTCCTAACGAGAAAGTCACCAGCTATTTCTTTGTGTATTCTTCCTGGAGTTAAACAGTCATGCACATCTGGCTTGGAAATTGAGAATTCTCCCTGTTTTAGGTTAAAGGCAAGAGTGAAATAAGAAAGGTAAATCAGCCATCTGCTGAAGAGCTCACTAACCAGGCTACAGGGGGCAGGCAGCATTCACCTCTTAAGGAATCTGGGTTTCAAAGTTTTCACAGTAACCTGTTCATCTTCCTGATGCCACCCCATTCTCTGGAGCCTGGCTAATGATCTACTAAACATATGGCTGGGTCTGCTTTCCTTTTCCATTTTCATTCTATTTAAGCTTTTGGAGGACAGGGCTATGCACTTCCGTATATTTTCTTGTGGCTGTAGAACACCTGGAATACTTTTATGCTCAGTCTTGAGCAATATTTGAGATAATGACTCTGGATTGGTCTTGAACAATATCATTGAACAATGTTAATTCTTTCCACACCCAAATTACTCGGTTGATCGTATCTTTTAAAGGAAGATACCAATAATACAAACAATAGATTTTAAAGGTTTACCAATGCAATAAATGTAATATTAAAAATCTCCTAGGTGATCCTCTAAGTTTTACACATCAGGAAAAACAAGCACATTTAGTAGGGAAGGTGCGTGCATTTTTAAAACAAAATATTTGCAACACTTTTTGGTATTCTGGGAACATGTAACTAAAATTCTGGTACCTCAAATACTTTCAGTATTAATTACAAGAGTTTGGACTAAACTCACATGTACTTAATTGCTTTAAATGAACAGTTAAAGGATGAAATTGTCCAGGTGTATTTTATTCTTTATTTATTAATTGTATTTATTCTGTATTTATTCTGTATTTATTAATTGCAATTAAAATTTGAGGGCTAAGTACATTTTAGATATTTCTAAGAATGGTGGTCAATGCTATTGCTATTAAGAACCATAATTTTTGCATCTGCCCTTTAGAATAAGTGTTGTTTTTTTTTTTTTTTTTGAGATGAAGTCTCACTCTGTTGCCCAGGCTGGAGTGCAGTAGCAGGATCTCAGCTCATTGCAACCTCTGCCTCCTGGGTTCAAGCGATTCTTCTGCCTCTCGGCCTCCTGAGTAGCTGGCGTTACAGGCACCCACCACTATGCCCAGCTAATTTTTTGTATTTTTAGAAGAGATGGGGTTTCACCATGTTGACCAGGCTCTAACTCCTGACCTCGTGATTTGCCCACCTCGGCCTCCCAAAGTGCTGGGATTACAGGCGTGGGCCACTGTGCCCAGCCTTACAAGAAGTTTTTAAGGAACATATTCCCCACCTCCATACCCCTAAAAAACCTGGCCCAGCAGAAAGACATTAAGATAAGGTTCTCTTCTAATCCCAGTTCTATGACTTTCTCCTGTGGGAGCTGAGAAACGACAGTTAACCCTTCCAAGTTGCAGCTTTCTTATCTATAAAATGCAATTAATAATTCCCACTTATAGAGTGATCGTGAGGGTTAAACCAGGTAATGTATATACAGAGTGCCTGGGTAAACACAACAAATGGAACCTATTAATAAATATCATGGATATATTAAAGATCTTTTTAGATGATAGCCACAATCAAAGTTTATAGTGCTCATTTTGAAAAAAGATAAGGTTTTTTTCCTTTTGAGACAGGATCTTGCTCTGTTGCTTATGCTGACCAGAATGGAGTGGCACCAAGACAGCTCACTGGCAACCTTGACCTCCCGGGCTGAATCTTCCCACTTCAGTCCCCTTCCCACCCTTCATTACTCCAACTACCCATGAATAGCTGGGACCACAAGTACACGCCACCATGCCTGGCTAATTTTTTAAATATTTTGTAGAGACGGGCTCACCATGTTGCCCAGGCTTATCTCAAACCCTGGGCTCAACTAATCCTCCCACCTAAGCCTCCCAAAATGTTGGGATTACAGGCGTGAGCCACTGCACATAGCTGAAAAAGATGTTTTAAATCACTGAGCAAAATTCCTCAACTTTGCGATCATTCAATTTTCCATAAACACTTAAAGACAGTTTACAGTAGTTAAGTCTCCCTGTTTCTAAAAATGCAGTCGGAAATTTCCTTAATGATGATTCTGATTCTCACTGTTACTTGTTGCAGATCACTCAATTTGTTTCTGCCTGCAATCCATCCTTCTAATTCAGCCACTGACAATCACTTTTGAATTCTACTTTGTGCTGGGTGCATTAAAATATAAATGCAACTGGGTGCAGTGGCTCAGGCCTGTAATTCCAGCATTTGAGGAGGCCGAGGCAGGTGATCACTTGAGGTTAGGAGTTCAAGATCAACCTGGCCAACATGGCGAAACCCCGTCTCTACTAAAAAGAAAAAAATTAGCTGGGCTTGATGGTACACACCTGTAATCCCAGCTACTTGGGAGGCTGAGGCAGGACAATCACTTGAACCTGGGAGGTGGAGGTTGCAGTGAGCTGAGAATGTGCCACTGCACTCATCTGGGCAACAGAGCAAGACTCCATTGAAAATAATACTAATAATAAAATATGAATGCTTCCCACAAGAGAATGTGAGTGAGAGAGCCAAGTGCAGTTCAGGAACAATCAGACCTAGGGGTGAGCTTCATCTCCTAAACTTGTTATCTTTGTGACATGAGAGGTAACCTTAAACCTTGCCTTATTGGTTTCTTCATCTATGCAATGGAAACACCTCTCCATCTAATAAGGTTGTTATAGTAGATGAAATAATGCATGTAAAAGAATTTTATAAATAATAAAGCATAGTAGAAATATAAGGTATTATTCATAATTAGTATTGTTAATAATGTCAGTTGGATTTAAGTCTAAGTATTATTTTGAAAACTTCTTTCCTGAAATACCAGCATCTCTGCATTTGCTGCCTATCAATTTAATCAATTAATTGCAACTCTCTTCCAACTGGTTGACTTTTCTCCTTCCTGTTACATTGGCAAGTCTCTTTGCCTTGCACTTATATAATTGTACAGACGAGATTATAATTGTGATTAACAATGGAGTTTAGAATTAATGCTTATATTCACTTGTGATTCCACCTGAAATCACATTTTTGGTTAAGTGGGGAAATTGTGGCATGTACGTATGTGGCAGTGGGGTAGCTCTATATTTTAAAGACCCCTTAAATTCTCCTTATTGTAGGAATTAAGAAACAAAAAAGGATCAATTAACAATTTCCAAGGAATCCAAATATTTCCAAACAATTTCAGATATCTAAAGTATTTCTGAGATGTTTCCAAGATGTCCAGAGAACTTTCTTAACATAGGCTGATAGTTTGACCAATGCTTGACCCAGACTTTCTGGTAGCGAAGTATAGAGCTTTCTAGCAGAAAATTTGGCATCAGTTTTATGGCATATTGCATGAGTGGAGATAAGTGAAGACTTTCTCCTAGAGGGCACACCTCTGCTCATGAGAATCTTGTGGGATATGGGGAGGGTTGGCCATAAATATAGTAGGAGTGGCTGTTTATGTGACATTGAGGTTGTCAAGTACTTGTTAAATATCACTCCATCAGCTGTCATTGACTTTGAAATGCTACTAGTAGGAGAAAGAACATATTGTTCCTTGGGGAAGATTTTGTGGTAGTTTAAACTGTAAACATAGTCCTTCATCAAATAAAAGCTAACTATCCCTAGAAGAAGTGGACTCATATCTGTAATCCCAGCACTCTGGGAGGCCAAGGTGGGAGGATTGCTTGAGGCAAGGAGTTTGAGATCAGCCTGGGAAACACAGTGAGACTCCTGTCTCTACAAAATAATAATAATAATAATAATTTACAGAACTTAGCCAGGTATGGTGGCATACACCTGTAGTCCCAGCTACTCAGGATGCTGAGTTGGGAGGATCACTTGAGCCCAGGAGTTCAAAGCTGCAGTGAGCTATGATCACACCACTACACTCCAGCGTGGGTGACAGAGTGAGACCCTGTCTCTGAAGTAAATACGTAAATAAATAAGATAAACTATCCCTAGCACACAGAAAAGCATTTAGTACCTGGCCTGAGCTAAGGAGCAGACAGGTAAATAGTCTATAAGGAACAGAAAATCAGATTGAATCCTCTTTCTTCCTCCTTCCTATGTATCCCACAGGCTTCAGAGAGTGCCAGCTCCTCCTCCAGCTCTAGGATTTCATCCTCAATCAATCCTGGGAATCCCCATCTCCTCCAGAGTGACTGGCCCAGGAGTGCGGCTGAAATCAATCCACTCATGGCGTTTCACTGCCACCTGAAGTTACTTAATCTAGATTTACCCTGATAGGTTGAAAACATGGATTCCTATTTCATGGTTGAAGGATAGTTTTTCCCTCTCTCTTTCTTGCTAGATGTAACCTAGAAAGCCTGTTCTCCCATTGTTGCTGCCCTCAGTGGCTGCAGGGGACAATGATAACATACTGGTGAGGGCGGAACCAAATGGACTAGAGAAACAGTCAGAGTCCGTGCTTGCTGTATGGACATCCTGCTCAGGAAACAATAATTGTTCTTATTGTTTAAACAGTTCTGAGTCCAAAACGGACTGCAATTTCTGTATATTTTGGCCCAAAGCATTCTAGCTACTATAGCCCTCAGTAAATATGTGTTAAATAATTTGCTAAATGAACAAATAGAGGTAAAAGTGAGTGGGTAGAAGAAACCATGGAGGCTGAAAGAAGAGTGCAAGCTGGATCCGTGGAGCGCTTGGATGCCTGAAGCCGCGGGTGAGTTTGTGGACTGGGGCCTTGGCCAGGGAGCTGCTGTGTGATGGCTCTGAGAGGAGTCCTGTGAGGGGGCCCATGTGAGCACCCTGGAGCCACCCTGGGCAAGAATGTTTGCCAGGAGTCCATGTGAATGTGAACTGAACAGTGTCTGTGCCCTGGGCTGGCTCCAGTGGTTCTATATGCAGGAGCATGAAGTTCACTTTCATTTGCTTATTTATTTACTAGAATTGAGACATGAGATCAAGTACATTGTCTTTTTTGTACATTGCAGAATCCCCTCAATGGCTGGAAGAGTGTCTGCCACAAGGTAAAAACACCATTCATATTTATTATTTAATACTAGCTTTATTGAGATAGAACATGTCATAAAATTTAGACCTTTAAAAATGTTCAATTCAGTGGGTTTTAGTTTAGTTATATAATTGTACCATTATCACCACTATCTAATTTCACAGTATTTTCATCACCTGAGAAAGAAGCTTATTAGCAGACACTCCCCATTTCCCTCTACCGCCAGCCCCTGGCAACCACGAATCTACTTTCTGTCTATAGATTTGCCTATGCTTGACATTCTAAATAAATGAAATTCTGTAATAGGCAGCCTTTTGTGACTTTTCTTTTAGCATGTTTTTGAGGTTCATCCATGTTGTAGCATGTGTCAGCACTTCAATCCTTTCTGCCTTAAGGATGTACCACATTTTGTTTATCCATTCATCAGTCTGATATATATTTGGATTTGTTTCCAGTTTTGGGCTGTTATGAATGATGCTGTTATAAACATTTATCTACAGGTTTTTGTGTAGACAAGTTTTTAATTCTCTTGGGTATGTAGCTAGGAGTGGCTTTGCTGAATCATATGGTAACTTCATGTTCAACTTTTTGAGGAACTCCTAGGTGTTTTCCAAAGTGACTTTACCATTTTACATTCCCATCAGCAGTGTATGGGGGTTCTGACTTCTCCACATCCTCGCCATCACTTGGTATTATCTGTCTTTTCAATGTTAGCTATCTTTGAGGATGTAAAGTGGTATTTCATAATGATTTTTTGATACAGATTTTTAAAGGAGCCAATGAATCTGGATCAAAAGCCTCATTCAGAATGTGTCATGAGGTTTTGCTCTGCCACTGTCTGGTTATCCTGTGAGGATGTCTCCCTGAGTTCTCCCAGAGCAAAGGAAAGATCAAAGGCAATTCCTTGAAAGAACAGGCTCTATTATTGCACAAAGACAGCGCATTTCCCCAAACCGTGTCTTGCTGTATGTGAAAGAGCATTACAACATAGAAATAATGACAACGTTAATGGAAAGGTGTAAGAGGAGCTTGCCTAGACCTCACAAGAGAGTAGGAGAGGGAAGTTCTTCCAGTGAAACATGGCAGAATGGCAGAGTTGGGGGGTAATGGTAGGAATGGAGGTTCCATGTCTCTCCTTTTTGTTTTTCATCCTTCAGCAAGCAGCCCTTGGAGGTTTCTTTCTGTTCTTTTTTTTTTTGGAGATGGAGTCTTATTCTGCCGCTAGGCTGTAGTGCAGTGGTGCAATCTTGGCTCACTGAAACCTGCGCCTCCCAGGTTCAAGTGATTCTCCTGCCTCAGCCTCCTGAGTAGCTGGGACTATAGGTGTGTGCCACCACATCCAGCTAACTTTTGTATTTTTAGTAGAGATGGGGTTTCATTATGTTGGCCAGGATGGTCTCGATCTCTTGACCTTGTGATCCACCCACACCACACTCGGCCACCCTTGGGGGTTTCTTAGCAGGAGTGCTCTTGGCACTTGGTTGGGAAATTCTTCCTTGGGTAGCACTGTCCCTGGCCTTGGCCCTTAAATGCTAGTACTCAACACCTCCTCCAGCATCTCCTCCCTCCAGTCACTGTGACAACCAAAAATGTCTCTGCCTGATTTCCAAGATCCCTCTATGGCGATGGTATCCTTCTTGCCCTTGAGACCAACTGTTATAAGAACTAAAAGGGACATTTGATGTTCCAGACATAAGAAGCCCCCAAGTCTTAACTGAGATTCCTGGGCTAACAGAAATCATACATGATGTAACTACTAGGTTAACCAAAACATGAACTTTCACAATGGGCAGGAATTATGTAAATGTGTGTGGTAACTTATTTTATGCTGATAAGAAACTCTGACCATATGATACATCTTTGATTAATAAAATGGAAAATGAAATTTAGCAAATATGGCTTATTTAGTAGAAAATATCTTCAGTAACATAGGCTTTGGAGAGTAGTTGGGGATAGGGCAAGTGATTTTTAAAAAGATCTCTGCTGAGGCAACATTGCATGATGTTGAGAGCACAGTATCTCGAGTCACTTGCCAACTGGGTCATTTTGGGCAAGTTACTTGACCTCTCTGCTACTCATCTGTGCAATTCCATCTGTAACATAAGGGAAATTTTCCCGCCTGTTAATGTTATGGGGAGGATTAAATCAGCCAATTATGTAAAATGCTTGAGCCTGTGACATAGCAAGGGCCATACAAGTGCAGCTATGATGATAATTTATGGCTAAACTGCTGTGGCATAGTCCCTCATTTTAGAAATGAAGAGATGAAGAGCTGGGGCAATTGAGAGACTTGAAAGCCTTGTCACCAAACTCAGAATTAAGCCAGAACATGCAATTCTTGAACCCCACACTCACACTCTACCCCATCATTGCCTCCAGTAAAACACAAAGTTTTGGACATAACTTCTTTCTTCCCATTATGATTTCTGCACTCAACTCCATCAGATAGAGGAAAGATTGTGGCAAAGAGAGATGTAGCCTTCACTAAGCCTTTCAGTACAATTGTACTACTTATTTTGGTTTGACCAAATTGAGACTGTCAGTTCTCTGGATGTGCCTCAGGGTTTGTGGCTGGGTCAGCAGGCTTCTGCCTCACTGATTCTGAGGAGGAAAGGAGCTAGCTCAAAGAATGTGAGAGCCATTTGCAGATGTAGCGAAGTTTTCCTGTTATCCCTGTGCTCCTATAATTGAAATAATAATAATGATGGCTAATGATTAAGATGGATTTCTACTGAGTTTTAATCAATTAGTTGGCTAGGTAAAGTTATGCTGCAAAAAGAGTAAGTTTGGAATTAAGCCTATACCCCAATAATCTTGACAAAAGGAGAACGTGATGTTGTACTTCAAATAATGAGCCAGAATGAAAATGATTCTTTGTGAGAGGCTTGTTCTAAGGAATGCACGGACACCTCTTTCTCTGAGAACACTTATAGTTTTACCTCATTAGAAACCAGAGGCTAGATTAGATCAGTGACTTCCAAGTTTGTGCCCATGATCCATAGCAGGATGGACATTTTATATCATAAGCCAGTATAGACACACACACAAAATGAAAATTATTATGAAACAATTTTTACCCTTGTTAAGTGGAATGCATTCTGACTTGCTTTTTTCATTTAAAAAATACTGTTTCAAAATGGTTTCTAAAAAAAAATACTGATTGTATCCACTAGATTGATCTTAGGACCAACTTCTCACATGTGACCTGCAGTTTGAAAACACCATATTTTTTTTATGAGAGAAAGAAGAAGAAAGAAAAAAGGGGGAGAGAGAACAGAATTCTTGCTCTATTGCCCAGGCTGGAATACAATCTAGGAATAGGTATTAAAAAGCCTCTTTTATGCCGATAATTGCACTTAACAACAGAGACAAGAAGGAATAAGGGAAGAAAATAACAAACAGCCAACCAATATTTCATTTAAGTCTGTGAAATGCTATGCAAATGCTGAAGAGTGATTTACTTCTAATTATATAGTCACTTTCAGAATAGGTGTAATATGATACTGAGAAAAATGTATGTTCTGGAGACCTGGGGTGAAGAATTCTATAGATATTCACTAAGTTTACTTATTCCATGTCTAAATTCCCTATTAATTTTCTAACTCATTGATCCATCGAATATTAACAATGTGGTGTCAAGATCTCCCGCCATTATTGTGCGGGAGTCCAAGTCACTTTATAAGTCATTTAGAACTTGTCTTATGTATCTGGGTGCTCCTATATTGGGTGCATATATATTTATGATCATTAACTCCTGTTGTTGCATTGATTCTTTTACCGTTATGTAATATCCTTCTTTGTTACTGTTAAAGTCTATTTTGTTGGAGACAAAAATTACAACTCCCGTTTTTTTGTTTTTAACTCTTCATTTGATTGGTGAATCTTCCTCCATCCCTTTGTTTTGAGTCTTTGTGTGTCGATGCTTGTGAGATAAATCTGGATACAGCGTACCAATGGGTTTTGACTTTTTGTTCAATTTGCCTGTCTGTGTCTTTAACTGGGGCATTCAATCCATTTAAATTTAGGATTAATATTAATATTTGTGAGTTCAGGATTATGATTTAATGCTAGCTGGCTATTTTGCCCATTAGTTGATGTAGATTCTTCATTATGGAGATACTCTTTACATTTTGGTAAGTTTTTGGGATGACTGATACTGGTTGTTCCTTTCTGTTTGTAGTGCT
>CAUYLG010046578.1:0-13574 GCA_963573385.1 Cacajao melanocephalus | reverse complement strand
AAGAAACAAAGAAGGATATTACATAATGGTAAAAGAATCAATGCAACAACAGGAGTTAATGATCATAAATATATATGTACCCAATATAGGAGCACCCAGATATATAAGACAAGTTCTAAATGACTTATAGAGACTCCTGCACAATAATGGCGGGAGATCTTGACACCACATTGTTAATAGTCGATGGATCAACAAGATACAAAATTAATAGGGACATTTATGATTTGAATTTAGACCTGGAATAAGTAAACTTAGTGAATATCTATAGAATTCTTCACCCCAGATCTCCAGAACATACATTTTTCTCAGTATCATATTACACCTATTCTGAAAGTGACTATATAAATGGAAGTAAATCACTCCTCAGCATTTGCATAGCATTTTATAGACTTAAATGAAATATTGGTTGGCTGTTTGTTATTTTCTTCCCTTATTCCTTCCTGTCTCTGTTGTTAAGCACAATTATCGGCATAAAAGAGATTTTTAATACTTATTCCTAGACTGTATTCTAGCCTAGGCAATTGAGCAAGAATTTTGTTCTCTGTCCCCCTTTTTCTTTCTTCTTCTTTCCCTCTTTCTTTCTCAATTTCACTCATAAAAAAAGAAAGAAAGAAAGAAAACGCTAATGTGGATTGCCAATAAGCAATGCAGGCAATCAGAGGAAAGGCAGCTACTGTTGGGGAACTTATAAGAGCACGTCAACTGGTGGGTACTGAAACACATAAAGCCAAAATATTGGCTGCGGCATTAAGGCCTCCTAAAATGAAAAAAGAGAAAGAACCCTAATTGTTTTCTATGTGGAGAGCCAGGTCATATGAAGAGGGAATGCCCCAAAAATAGAGACCAAGGCAACTCAGGGAGAGAACCCCCTTTTCTATGCCTCCACTATAAAAATGGGAAACACTGAGCAAACCGATGCAAGTCCAGATTTGATAAAGACAGCAACCCCCTAAGTAATCAGATGAGAAACTTCATGAGATGCTGGCCCTAGGTCCCGCTCCCAATTGGGGCACTGCTCTCAACTGGGGCAATGCCAGCACCTTTCAGATGGGAAACCCACAGTCCTCTCACTCAGAGCAGCCACGACTGGGAGCACTCAGAGCACAGGAGTGGACTTACTCTGCCCCATTGAATTAGGGCTAAAAGAAGGAGAAGACCCCAAAAGGGTTACAACAGGGGCACACTGACTGCAGGAACAGTAGGATTAGTTCTATGGCAACTGAGCCAACCCAGTAAAGGAATTAATGTGCTCACCGGGGTAATTAACAGTGATTATCAAGGTGAGATATTAGTTATGATGAAATGTAAAGGTCTGCATATTCTTCCCCTGGATCAAAAACAGCTCAGTTAATGCTCTTACCATACTGGGTCCCCAACGCCCAGGGAAAAGAAAAGGGAAAGGTAAGTTTTAGAAGCATGAGAGGCACAGGAGTATATTGGAACCAATTAATCACTGATTAGAGATCCATGATTACTTTAAAAATTGGATATAAAAATTGTACTGGCTTATTGGACACATGAGTGGATATTTTGATTATCAGTGATCAAAACTGGCCAGAAATTATGCCTTGGGTCACTCAGAAACAAAAAATTATCGGCATCAGGAAGTGCACACAGCCAAGTAGAGCACACTCCCCCTAACATGCTTCGATTCAGAAGGAAGAAAAGCAGTTATACAACCTCTCATCATGCCCATCCCTGTTAATCTTTGGGGATGGGACCTATTAGCCCAATGGGGGTTACTCTGCAGACCCTTTGCTAGTAATGGCCACTGTTATTATCCCTCCCCTACCCATGACGTAGCTCTCTCAGGATCCTGGTTGGGTAGAATAGTGGCCTTTGAGGAGAGAGAAATTACAGACAGCCCATGAATTAGTTGAGGAGCAATTAAAAGCCGGCCATATAGAACCATCTAACAGCCCATCTAATTTGCCCATTTTTGTCATTCCCAAAAATTCTAGCAAATGGACACTTTTGCATGACTTACAGGCCATTATTGCTAATTTGCAGCCTACGGGGCCTCTTCAGCAAGGGCTCCCTTCCCCCATGGCAATTTCTCAAAATTGGCCTATAATCATTATTGACTTAAAAGACTGCTTTGAACTATACCCCTTGCAGAACAGGACAGAGAAAAATTTGTATTTACTTTACCAGCTATCTATAATGAAAGGCCAGCTTGCTGATTTCATTGGAAAGTGCTTCCTCAAGGAATGCTAAACAGTCCTACCATGTGTCAGTATCATGTAAATCAGGCTTTGCTCCCCAATAGAAAAGAATTTCCTAATTGCAAGATCATTCATTTTATGGATGATATTTTATTAGCAGCCCCAACAGAGCTAATATTTTTAAATTTATATGCCTCTGTCCAAAGGAATACACAGTTAAGAGGTTCAATCATAGCACTTGAAAAAGTACAAATGTCCACTCCTTGGAAATATATTAGAGACATACTAACTTCCTGATCAGTAATGCCTCAAAAGGTTAAATTAAATACTAGCAACTTACATACCTTAAATTATCATCAAAAATTACTGGGCAATATTAACTGGCTTTGCCCCACCTTATGTATAACTACCAATACGTTTCAAAACCTGTTTTCTACCTTAAAAGGCAATACTTCCCTGGATTCTTCCAGGTATTTAACACCTGAAGCAAAAAGGTAAATTGAAGAAACAGAGCTAGGTATCTCTCAGAGGCAGATAGATCACATAGACCCAGGATATTAAATTCAATTGTTTATCTTTCCCAATAACCATTCCCCAACAGGATTAATAGGACAAATGGCCCAGGATTGCACTTCTTAGAATGCGATTTTGCTCACATACCAGGACCAAAACACTAGCTCCCTATATTCAGCTAGTTAGTAAAGTCATCTATATGGGCTGCAGATGATGCAATCAGTAGCTAGGCTATAACCCTGATGTCGTAAGAATTCCTTTGAGTAAAAAGCAATTTGAAGCAGTATTTCCCCTCTCTTTAGATCTTCAGATAGCACTCTCTGATTATGTAGGCCATTTAGAACACACCCTTCCTGCTAACAAACTGCTTCAGTTCTTATCTCATACTCCTGTAATTATGCCTACAAATGTAGTTCACACCCCCATACCCAATGCTTTAACTTTGTTTATGGATGACTCTAGTAGGAATGAAAAAGTGGCTGTCTAGTGGGAACCACATAATTCCATCACTTGATCTGGATTTACTAGCACTCAGAGAGCTGAGGTTGGAGCTCTAATATTGGCCCTGGAGACATTTTCCACTCAGCCCATCAATATTGTTAGTGACTCTGCTTACTCTGTTTATTTATTGCAGAACCTTGAGACAGCCCTAATTAAGTTTATTCTAGAGCCCACCTTGTGTGCCCTTTTCTTCAACTTCAGCAATTGCTGGATCAATGTATACCTCCTATTTTTATCACATATATTTGAGCCCACAGCTCACTGCCTGGCCTACTGGCTTATGGCAATGATCAAACAGATCTTCAAGTTATGACATCACTGTTTGACCAAACTACCCAATCACACCAATTTTTCCCCCAAATTTGAGAAACTTAACTAAACAATTTCAACTTACCCAAAGACTAGCCAAACAAATCATCCTGCAATGTCCAGATTGTCAGCTCATAGGCATGTCTCCTCCTTCTACAGGTGTTAACCCTAAAGGACTAGAACCTAATCAGTTATGGCAAACAGATGTTACATACGTCCCTGAATTTGGAAAACTAAGATACGTAAATGTATCGTTTAATACCAACACTCATCAACTTAGTGCACATGCTTTCCCTGGAGAGTCCACTTGATATGTCATTAAACATCTTCTTTTAACTTTTGCATTTATGAACTGGCCCACAAAAATGAAAACTGATAATGGTCTGGCTTATTCCAGCTCACAATTTCAACAGTTTTGTCACACATGGAGTTTTAAACAATCCACAGGCATCCCGTATAACTCCCAAGGACAGGCCATAGTATAACATGCACACTCCAGCCTTAAAAATATGCTCAGGAAACAAAAAAAAAAAGGGAGGGAGAGTATGGGTAAGGACCATGTAACATTACTAACACAAGCCTTTTCTATCCTTAATTTCTTAAATTCAGATAATAAATTTCAATCACCTATAGAAAAGCACTTTGCTAAAGCCTCTCAAAACATAAAACTTGCAGTCTTATGGAAAGATGTAAATAGTAATGTATGGTGTGGTCCAAGTGAATTGCTAACATGGGGAAGAGGATATGCTTGTGTTCACACCCCTTCAGGTCCTCTTTGGATTCCAGCATGATGCATGAAACCATACCATAGCATGGCTAGGACCCAACCCAGTAGCAGAGATGAAGAAAATGACACTGCAGGACCCTCAATACCAGACAATGAGACTTCCTCAGACAACACAAGCCCCAGATATTACCTGGGAAATGCTGAAGAAGACAACTCTGGACACAGACACAATTCACACCAGATAATTTGCTCCTTGCTATGCTCTCTGTTGTACATTTCAACTCATGTAGCGTATTGCTCCTTTTTATGCTCTCACTTTGTTTAAAACTTGTACCTGCTACATTCTATTGGACGCACCTTTTAGATCCACCTTTCTTTTGCCCTGTTTTCTAGGCAGACACCCCCTTCAAACACTCTAACAGTGAAACTGCTTGGCTAGAAATGATTAACATATCCCTGGTGGGGTCCCTCAGTAATGGCACACACTGAACTGAGGTGCTAAGTAACACTACATGTCACCCCTTGATTTTTCGGAAAAAAATGTTACTGATTATACTCATGTTTGTCTTACATTATTTACTAATTCTAGAATGCAAAGCCGGAGCATGACTTAAAACTGCTGCACCTGACAAAACTACTGCGGCACACATCTGTACTCTTCAATCAACAAAACCTGATGCCAAAAAACAGAAAAGGGGGAAAGGTAGGAGAATGGTCAGAATGATAGAAATTATAGAAAACATAAACCTTCTTGGTAGGCTGGAAGGTTTTGCAAAAGCCTCAGAAGGGAGTTATAGCTGAAGGCAGCCTAATCTTCTTACCTTGAGCTAATAGAAAAAAGCAAATAACAAGGGAATGTAGAGGAGTTTATCTAAATAGCTTGTTTACTCATGTGGTCCTAACACTGACCTTTGATCATCCATGGGCAATGACTGCTGTCTACTCAGGGAATCGGCAATGTTAATAACCCTTTAATGGTGTTTACTTGAGACCTTTGTCATTTAATCTGTACTAAATAAATGCAAACATCACCAGCTTATCGTGGCTGCTGCTGACTCTGGCAGAAGTCCCTTGGCTGCACTGACTGGCAAGGCTATGTCAGTGTACGTCTTTCATCCATCACTTGGTTGAGTCTGCTGGTTGGATTTGATACTTCCAAATTCATTTTATAAGGCCAGCATCACCCTAATACCAAAAACATACAAAGACACATCAAAAAAGGAAACTACAGGTCTACTTCTCTGATGAATACCCATGTAAAAATCCTCAACAAAATACTAGCAATACAAATTCAAGAACACATTAAAAAGATCATTCATCATGGCCAAGTAGAATTTATTTCTGGCATGCAAGAGTGGTTCAACATATGCAAATCAATCAATGTAATACATCATATCAACAGAATGAAGGACCAAAACCATATAATAATTTCAATTGATGCCAAAAAACCATTTGATAAAATTCAATCTAATGTAATAAAAACCCTCAAATAACTGAGTATACAAGGAACATAACTTGACATAATAAAAGCCATATACAGCAGACCCACAGCCAGCATCATACTGAATGAGGAAAAACTGAAACCCTTTCCTCTAAGATCTGGAACACAACAAGGATGCCCACTTTCACCACTGTTATTTGATATAGTACAGGAAGTCCTACCTAGAGAAATCAAACAAAAGAAAGACCTAAAGGGTATCCAAATTGAAAAGAAAGAAATGAAATTATCCTTGTTTGCAGAAGATATGATCTTATATTTGGAAAAACCTAAAAACTCCCCCAAAAAACTATTAGAACAGATTAACAAATTCAGTCAAGCTGCAGGATACAAAATCAACTTAAAAATACCAGTAGTATTTCCATATGCCAGCAGTGAACAAGCTCAGGAAGAAATCAAAAGAATAATTCCATTTATAATAGCCACAACTAAAATTAAATAAGTATGAATTAACCAAAGTAAAAGATCTCTGTAAAGAAAACTATAAAATACTAATGAGTGAAATTGAAGAGGACACAAAAATATGGAAAGACATTCCATGTTCATAGATTGGAAGAATCAATATTATTAAAATGTCCATACTACCCAAAGCAAACTACAGATTCAGTGCAATCCCTATCAAAATACCAATAACATTCTTCATAGAAATAGGAAAAATAATCCTAAAATTTACATGGAACAAGAAAAGACTCAGAATAGCCAAAGCTTTCCTGAGCAAAAAGAACAAAAGTGGAGGAATCATATTACCTGACTTCAAATTATACTACAGAGTTAGAGTAACCAAAACAGCATGGTATTTGCATAAAAAGAGACACATAGACCAATGAAACAGAATAGGGAACCCAGAAACAAACCCACATACCTGCAATGAACTGATTTTTGACAAAGTCCTTTTTCTCCAGAGAACATACATTGGAGAAAAGACAATGTCTTCAATAAATGGTTCTGGGTAAACTGCAATCCAAATGCAGAAGAATGAAACTGGACCCCTATCTCTTGACATATATAAAAATCAAACCAAAATGGATTAAAGACTTAACTCTAAGACCTCAAACTATGAAACTACAACAACAACAACAACAACAACAACAACAAAAATTGGAAAACTCTTCAGGTCATTGGTCTAGGAAATGACTTCTTGAGTAATACCCCACAAGCACAGAAACCAAAGCAAAAATGGACAAGTGGGTTCACATGAAGTTAAAAAGCTTCTGCACAGGAAGGGATACAATCAACAAAGCAAAGAGACAAACCCACAGAATAGGAAAAAAATATTTGCAAACTACCCATCTGACAAGGGATTAATAACTAAAATACATAAGGGGCTCAAACAACTCTAAAGGAAAAAATTGAATAATCCAACTGAAAAATGGGGAAAATATTTGAATAGACATTTCTCAAAGTAAGACATATGTATGGCAAGCAGGCATATGAAAAGGTGCTTAACATCACTGATCATCAGAGAAATGCAAGTCAAAACTACAAAGAGATATCATCTCATTCCAGTTAAAATGGCTTTTATACAAAAGACCGGCAATAAGAAATCCTGGTGAGGATTTGGAGAAAAGAGAACCCTCGTACACTACTGATGGGAATGTAAATTTGTACAACCACTTTGAAGAATAGTTTAGAGGTTCCTCAAAAAACTAAAAATAGGGCTATCATATGACCCAGCAATTCCACTACTGAGCATATATCCAAAAGAAAGGAAATCAATACATCAAAGATTTATGTACATCAAAAACATATTCCTATATTTATTGTAGCATCATTCACTATAGCTAAGATTTGGAAGCAATATACATGTTCCTTAATGGATGAATGGATACAGAAAATGTGGAACATATACACAATGGAATACTATTCAACCATAAAAAAGAATAAGATCCTGTCATTTACAATAACATGGGTACAACTGGAGATAATTATGTTAAGTGAAATAAGCCAGGAACAGAAAGACAAAACATCTCATATCTCACTTATTTGTGGGATCTAAAAATCAAAACAATTGAACTCATGGACATAGAGAGTAGAAGAATGGTTGAAGGATAGTTGGAGGCTGGAGTAGTGGTGGGATGGTTAATGGCTACAAAAAATTAGAAGAATGAATAAGTCCTACTATTTGATACCACAAATAGGATGATTACAGTGAATAATAACTTAATTGTACACTTTAAAATAACAAAAATTATATAATTGAATTGTTTGTAACACAGGATAAATGTTTGAGGGGATGGATATCCTATTCTTCATGATGTGATTATTACACATTGCATGCATGTATGAAAACATCTCATATACTCCATCAAGATATACACCTAGTATGTACTCACAAAAATGAAAGTTAAAAATTAAAAAATGATAGCACCTGTATAAAAACTCAGATTATTCTTGGGGTAAAACCAATTTTTCACATTGCTTTTTTGATGAGCATTCACTTGTGGTAGTGCTATAACAGAAAGATCTCTTAGGGTGGCCAGTTATGGGATCATTTTCAGTTTGTCAAATGATAATATTTCAAAACAGAATGAGGTTTTATTTTATTTATTTATTTATTTATTGAGATGGAATTTCGCTCTCGTTGCCCAGGCTGGAGTGCAATGGCATGATCTCGGCTCACTGCAACCTCCGCCTCCTAGGTTCAAGCAATTCACCTCCCTCAGCCTCCCGAGTAGCTGGGATTACAGGCATGTACCACCACACCCGGCTAATTTTGTACTTTTAGTAGAGACAGGGTTTCTCTATGTTGGTCAGCCTGGTCTTGAACTCCCAACCACAGGTGATCTGCCTGCCTTGGCCACCCAAATTGCTGGGATTACAGGCGTGAGCCACTGTGCCCGGACAAAAGAGGTTTTTTAAGATATTGGGTTGATATAAAAGTAATCACGGGTTTTGCCATTAAAAGTAATCATAAATAAGAGCAACATATGTATAAGAACTCTTCCAAGATAAAAGAAAATTAGGAATTTAATTGTCATGAGTATTTCCTCTTTGATTTTTATGAATATCTTTGCATGTAAATACACCTGTATTAACAAACACTTCTTTTTTTTCTATTTCCTTATCATTAATATAGGATGCTACATGACTTATGTTAAGTCAGTATGTATTAACATAAGATGTATATCAGTATTTAAGCACAGCCAGTCCTTTATATCCACATGTTACACATCCATGGGGTCAACCAACAACAAATAGAAAATATTTTAGGGAAAAAAATCTCATCTGTATTGAACTGTACTGAAGATTCTTTTCTTGTCATTATTTCCTAAACAATAAGGATAACAACTATTCACATAGCAATTATGTTGTATGTATTAGGCAGTATAAGTAATGTAGAGATGATTTAAATTATATGAGAGGACATGGATAGGTTATATACAAATATTACATCATTTCCTATCGGAGACTTGACACCTGCAGATTTGGTATTCATAGGAGCTCCTAGAACCAATCCCCCATGGATACATTAATTTTATATGATAATATTTAAGTAATGGGATATCAAGGGAAGAGTAAACATCACTAAAGGACTTTACTTCCTCTTCTAAAGAAAGGATTAGTGTGTTTTTGTTTGTATACAGGATACTTGTATCATAGTAGGTAGAATTATGACCTTGTTATTATCTTTATTTGAATATTAAGTATGGTTTAAGGAGATGTATATGGGTGCCAAGTTGACAAAGGGTGACCTGTGATGGTTAATTTGTCACAAATTAACAGTCTGGGCAAATGGATACCCAGATAGATGTTTAAAATTGTTTCTGGGTGTGTTTGTGAGGGTGTTTCTAAATGAGATTAGAATTTTAATTGGTTGACTGAGTAAAATTATCACCCTCACCAATATGACTGGGCATCATCCAATCTATTGAGGGCATGGTAGAAAAAAAAAGAGAGAGAGAGAGAGAAAAGGCAAATTCACTCTGTTTCAGCTTGGATACCCATCTTCTGCCCTCAGACATCAGTGCCCCTGGTTCCCAGGCTTTCAACCCTGAACTGAATTATACCACCAGCTTTCCTGTTCTCTAGCTCGCAGATTGCAGACTGTGAAACTTCTCAACCTCTGTAATCACATGAACCAATTTCTAATTTTTACATACAGGCACACCTTGTTTTATTGCACTTCATTTTATTCCTCTTAGTAGATGGGATTTCTACAAATTGAAGATTTGTGATAACACTGCATCAATCAAGTATATTGACATTATTTTTCCAACAGCATGTTCTCACTTCATGTCTCTGTGACATATTTTGGTAATATTTGAAATATTTTAAACATTTTCATTGTTATTATATGTTATGGTGATCTGTGATCAGTGATCTTTGATGTTGCTATTGTAATTGTTTTGGGATGCCATGAAGTGCACCCATGTAAGACAGCAAACTTAATTCAGTTGTGTGTTCTGACAGCTCTACTCCTTCCCCCATGTCTCATCCACTCCTTGAGTCTCCCTATTCCCTGAGATACAAAAATATTAAAATTGGGCCAATTAATAACCCTATAGTGGCCTCTCAGTATTCAAGTGAAACAAAAGAGGCACATACCTTTCACTGTAAAATCAAAAGCTAGAAATGATTAAGCTTAGTGAGGAGGGCTTGTTGAAAGCTGAGCTAGACCAAACAGTTTTGTCCCAAACAGTTAACCAAGCTGTGAATGCAAAGGAAAGGTTCTTAAAGAAAATTTAAAATGCTACTACAGTAGACACTTGAAAGATAAGAAAGTTAAACAGTGTTACTGCTGATTTGAAGAAAGTTTTAGCAGTCTGAATAGAAAGTCAAACCAGCCCCAACAGTTGCTTAAATTTTTCCAGTTAGGAAAAAACGGTGTAGCTTGCTGCCAGCAGTCATTTAATTTTACATAAACACACTCTGAGGCTGAAGCAAATCTGAGTGATTTTTAATGTGAAAATAAAATATAAAAACTGTTCTTGGAATTATTTCTAAACAGAACTAACATCAGAATCATCTATTTCAGAAAAATTGGATTCATTAAATCAATCCAGCCAATAACTGTTCAAGAAAGATGTTAGCATTATAAGTAGAAATGCTGCATTTTCTAGGATTTGACATTTTCAGCGATCGAGAATTACATTTTGTCAATGGAAATACCACTACTAAAAACAGAATGTTATAAATAGAATGACGTCTTTTGTTTCCAAAGTTGATATAATAGAGTGATGTGAAAATAATAATAAAAGTGAGATATTTCACGGCAAAGTTATTTCGGGGTAAATGCTGCAACCACAAGTGCCACCGGCAAGTATTTTTAGGGCAAATGGGAAAAGAGTTAAACCAAAGCCTAATCCAGAGCTAAATACTAACTCCCTTCAATTATATGAAGGCTGAGAGAGGTGAGAAAGCTGCAGAAGAAAAGCTGGAAGTTAGCAAAGGTTGACTCATGTGGTTTAAGAAAAGAAGCCATCTCCATAACACAAAAGAGCAAGGTGAAGCAGCAAGTGCTGATATAAAAACTGAAGCAAGTTGTTCAGAAGATCTAGCTAGCTAAGATCACTGATCAAGGGGGCCACACTAAACAACACATTTTCCACATAGAAAATAACATTCTTCTGGTGAACGAAGATATCACCTAGGACTTTCAGAGCTACAGAGAACTCAATACCTAGCTTCAAAACTTTGAAGGACAGCCTAACTCTTTTGTTAAGGGCTAATGCAGCTGGTGACTTGAAGTTGAAGCTAATGCTTATTTACCATGACACAAATCCTAGGCCCCTTAAGAATTATGTTAAGTCTACTCTGCTTTTGCCTGTAAATGGAAGAACAAAGTCTTCATGATGGCACATTAGTTTACAGAATAGTTTACTGGATATTTTGAATCCAGTATTGAGATATATTGCTCAGAGATTCCTTTCAAAATATTATTGTTTGTTAACAATGCACCTAATCACCCAAGAGTTCTGATGGGTATATACAAGAAGATTCATGTTGATTCTATGCCTGCTAACACAATATCTATCTTGCAACCCATGGATCAAGGAGTTATTTCAACTTTCAAGTCTTATTAGTTAAGAAATACATTTTTGTAAGGCAATGGCTGCTACAGATCATGATTCCTGGGATGCAATTTGGTAAAGTAAATTTAAAACATTCTGGAAAGGATTCACCATTCTTGATGCCTTTAAAAAAAATTGTGATTCATAGAATGTGATCAGTATGTCAACATTAACAAGAGTTTGGAAGAAATTGATTCCAGCTCTCATGGATAACTTTGAAGGATTGAAGACTTTAGTGGAAGATATAACAGCAGATGTGATGCAAAGAACAGGAGAACCAGAATTACAAGTGAAGCCTAATGATGTGACTGAATTGTTGCAATCTCATGATCAAACTTGAATGGATTAGGATTTGCTTCTTATGGATGAGCAAAGAAAATAGTTTCTATCTTAGAGATAAAATGTAATCCTGGTGAAGATTCTGTGAACATTGTTGAAATGGCAGCAAAGAATTTAGAATATTTCATAAACTTAGCTGATAAAGCAACAGTAGGCTTTGAGAAGATTGACTCCAATTCTGAAAGAAGGTCTACTGTGGGTAATATGCTATCAGAGATTTCTACACATAAATCTTTCATAAAAGGAAGAGTCAATCAATGCAGCATATTTCATTATTTTCTTCTTTTAAGAAACTATAGCAGCCACCTAAACGTCCAGCAACCACCATCCTAATAAGACAGCAGCCATCAACATGCAGACAAGAATCTCCACCAGCAAAATGGTTACACCTCACTGAAGGTGCAGAAGATCATTAGCATTTTTTAGCAATAAAGTATTTTTACTTAAGGTATGTACATTTTTTAGATGCAATGTTATTGCATACTTAATAGACTACAATATAATATAAACATAACTTTTATAATGGACTGAGAAACTAAAAAAATTTGTCTAACTAAGCCAGGCATGGTGGCTCATGCCTGTAATACCAGCACTTTGGGAGGCCAAAGTGGGCAGATCACAAAGTCAGGAGTTCAAGATCCACCCGACCAATATGGTGCAACTCTGTCTCTACTAAAAATACAAAAATTAGCAGGGCATGGTGGTGCATGTCTGTAGTCCCAGCGAGAGGCTGAAGCAGAAGAATCACTTGAACCCAGGAGGTGGAGGTTGCAGTGAGCCAAGATCGCACCACAGCACTCCAGCCTGGGCAACAGAGCAAGACTCTATCTCAAAAAAAAAAAAATGTGTAAGTCACTTTATTGTGATATTTGCTTTATTGTGATGCTCTGAAATCAAACCCACAATATCCCTGAGGTATGCCTATATGCGTTTATATATACATATTTAATATATTTATGTATACCTATATATGTATACATTTTATATGTATAATTGTGATGCTCTGAAATCAAACCCACAATATCTCTGAGGTATGCCTACATGTGTTTATATATACCTATTTAATAAATGTATGTTATCTATATATGTATGCATTTTATATGTATATATGTATGCATTTATATGTATATAGAGAGTACATGTGTATATATTGATATAGTAATATTCCAATATATTAAATATATATGATATATACATATACACCAACATATTACTATATCATACATGTTTATATATAGCATATATACATACCTATACATAGGTATACTATACAATAACCATATATAGGGTATATATACATATATTTTATATATACATATGTGTGTATGTATATAATATATATAGTGTATATAGGCATATATTTTATTTTATTTTTTATTTTTTTTTTTGAAAGAAAGGAAAAGAGAGGAAAGAAAGTGAGAGTGAAAGAAAGAAAAAAAAAGAATGTACGAGAGAAAGAAAGAGGAAGAAAAAGAGGGAGAGAGAACAGGATTCTTGTTCTACTGCCCAGG